>JZKD02S1674954.1:146079-164453 GCA_000966675.3 Picea glauca
GAAATTAGAAGTGGGTTAACCCTAAAATAAGGAAAGTGGGCCAAGTGACCTAGAAGATTTTTTTAAGGAAGCTACTTGGAGAGTATAAATAAGAGGCAAGGCTCTCTCATTTTAAACATACTTGATCATATTGAATATCTATAGGTGTCTGAGGTAACCAAGGATATCTAAGCTGAATTTCTGAGGGAATGTGAAGAAAAGAAGGCCGAAATGCAAGGAAGGATACATTATTTTGATGATGCTTTCTAAGGCATGTTATTTACAGGTCATCTCACCATTTTCGCTATAACTTTTTTTCTATAATGATTTAGACCGTGAAATTTTTATGTCATTGAGAAAACATACCCAAGTATATATGGTAAAAAATTCAACTTGTGGTTCGTTTCATTTTTGGAGTTACACTCCGTGGAAAATAGGGTTTGTGGCTAGTCCTGAAACTACTCAAAAACAGGTGTTTCGGGTAAAAACGTCATAACTTCTTCATAAAAGATCCAAATTCAGTGATAAAAAAATGTGTTAGTTAGGGTACATTCAGTAGTATTTTTTGTAACATTTTCATATCAATTCAATGGATATTTCGTGCGGGGCACGTTCTACAAGGTTGCTCTCTAAAATAAGCCAGAATTCAACAAAGTATGCCATTTTCATTATAACTCTTTTTCTGAGAGGTTCCAAGTAGTGACACTTGGAGGAATTGCATAAAACACACTTAAGAACATTTTGTATTAGTTTTATATATTTATACATTACAGGTTCAAAGTTATGATTACTTCAAGTTAGGGTTGTTGACTAATCCAAAACTAGGCATGTGAGACTAAAGAAAAGCTTGATGAAAATGATAGTCTCTTGTTGTTAAAGTTAAGGAAGGTGTGCAGGAATGTGATCATATACACTAGGTCTATTACAAATCTACAAATCAGATTTGGATGATGAAATTGATGAGGGCTTTTGGTTGAGGTACATGTTGAGTACATGATTGAGACAAATAGTTGATGAGTTGGCACATACATGGGGTGTATAGTTGATGATGTTGGTACATATTGATGAGTCATAGTTGATGATTAGTTGACACATGATTGGTAAATACTTGGTACATGGTTGGATGCACTTGTTTATGGTACAGGTTTATTATAGGTAGTTTGGTACAGGCTGGTGCATGGTTGATGCACTTGTTTATGGTACAGGTTGATTACAGGTTGAAGTACAGGTTGATGCATGGTTGATGCATGGTTCAGATTTATTGGTATAGGTTTACAACGATATATCTCACAATGATATTGTAATAGTGGTTCCTTCATTCTACTTCTACTTCAGGGTGGCAGGATGAGGCAAGGATAGGTGGTTGTAGCCACCTTTCAGTTGTAGCCGGAGAACATAGGGGGTTGTAGCCTCCTTCTGGTTATAGCCAAAGAATTGGGGGGTTGGAGCTTCCCTCAGGTTGTAGCCTGAGAAACTGGGGGGTTGGAGCCTCCTTCCAGTTGCAGTTGAAAAACAAAGGAAGTTGGTGCTTCCAATTAATGTAATTCTTCAAGACATATAAGAAAAAGAATTATGTGGTTTTCTCTTGATTTGGGTTTCCATGTAAAACACTGGTGTACTGTGTATGTGTGCGATTGTTTATTTCTTACTGCTCATTATTATATAATAATTCTACATTGATATAACATTTGATAAAAAGGATTATAATTACACCATTACTGATTCACCCCCCCTCTCAGTAATCCAACAATTGGTATCAGAGCAGGTTCCTTCATAAATCAGTTTAACCACTAAAAGGTAGATCATGGAAAGTACCAACTCATATAAAAATGGAATACCACAGTTTGATGGAAAGAAGTATGTTTTTTGGAGCATAAGCTTGAATACATATATACAGGCACAAGGATTTCAAGTTTGGCAATCAATTGTAGATGGATACACAATACCAGTAGTTCCACCAACAAATGACAAAGAATTGAAATTCGGTGAGAATAATTCCAAAGCCAAAAATGAACTTTTGAATGGTCTCAGTGATACGGTATTCACCAAAGTTGCACATTGTAAATATGCTAAAGAGATTTGGGACAAGATTCGAAATATTTATGAAGGAGATTCAAAAGTTAAAGAAACAAAGCTTCAAACTTACAGAGGTCAGTTCGAAAAACTAAAAATGAAGGAAGATGAAGATATCACAACCTACTTCTTACGAGTCGATGAAATAGTGAATGCAATCATAGGATTGGGAGAATAAATCGAAGAATCTGTAATTGTTCAAAAGGTACTAAGATCTCTTCCTATGAGATTCAACCCTAAGATATCAGCATTAGAAGAAAGATCAGATCTAAACTCAATAAGCATGGATTAACTACATGGAATATTCACAACATATGACATGAGAACTGAACAGGAAAATCAAGATGTAAAAGAAGCATCCTTCAAAGCATCCAAAAGATCAAAGAAAAAGAAAAAGGAACAAGAAGAATATAGCAGCAGCAACGACGTCTCGAAAGATGATGAAGAAGTGGCCAACTTCGTCAAAAGACTGAACAAGGGAACCAACTGTAGGTATAGAGGTAAGCTTCCTTTAATTTTTTTTAATTGTGATGGTATTGGTCATTTTGATAGCAAATGTCCTCATAAGAAAAAGAGAAATGATGAAGGTTACTCAAAAGGAAGACAAACATATAAAGGTAAAAGAACTAAAAATAATTTTTTCAAGAAAAACTTTTGCACCAAAGGAGACATCTCATCATCAGATGAAGATGAAGTTAGCGACAGTGAAATAGGGAGAGTTCTATTCATGGAAGTAGAAGACTTTGATAAAGAAGAATCCAAAGAAGAATATGAAGAAACATATGAAGAAGAAATTGAAGAGGCTGAAGTTGACTTCCAAGAAGAATTAATGAGTGCCATAGAAGTTATCAGAAGAGAAAAGAAGAAAAACAAGAAACTACAAGCAGAACTAGATAAGAAAAAAGACACTCAAGAACTAGAACAAATGATCATTGTTAGGTTATGAAAAAGGTATAAATATATTCCTTTTTCCTACATTTCATGATATCATCTTGATTGACTTTTTAGTTATTTAGGAGCAAATAGAATAGAAAATGAATAATATACTCTTTTGCGTTATTGATAAAGTTAGATTACATAGATCCTTAAATATGATTAGAATTGTCTGGTTTTATTATAGGATTAGTTAAATATTGTCAAACCCAAGATAGCAAAGGAAATATTGAAGATGCGTAAGCTATTGGAGGTTGAGGATTATATGGCGCAATGCAGTTTTGAAGATGATTGAGTTTCTTATATTGTAACTTTATAATAGTAAAGAAATCCTTTGGATATCTCGATCCTCGGGATAGCTTAATTTACCCAAATTATTGTAATATATAAGGGGTAAATAGATCTTGAAAAGATAGAGAAGAATTGCATCCAAGAACTCAGAACTTAGAATTGCTATGTGTTAGCAGTTTTTGTAAAATGTTATACCAACTATGAAATTAATAAAATCTTTGAGCAGTTTTACCATTTCTATATACTAAATTTCAAATAACGGTGCTTCTATGGACCAAGGGCCCAGTTTGAAGGAGCTACTGTTCGACCTGTACTTGTATCAGTTCAATTTATGTTTTGTGATTCGATTCTCTTTTACAATAGTTAAATGAATGCATAAGTGTGTTGATGATTTCATGTCAATTGCAAGAGATATATGTTTCCTGAAGCATTAGATGATTGTTGTTCCAATTCCTATTACTGAGATTTGATGTGTGATAGTTCCTCATAAGTTCACACTTGTTGTTCCTTTCACTTAGTTTAGAATTGTTGTTCCTTTCACTTATTTTACAAATGTTGTTCCTTTCTATTAAAATATAGTTGTTATTTCTTTCGATAGAATTACGATTTTTGTCTCTTTTCAATCAGATCACAGTTTTTGTTTCTTTCCATAGATAGAGTAGTTCACCTTTTCATTTCCAACAATTTGATTCATAATAATAGTCAATTCTGCAAGTCTGTACTTAGATTCAATTATTTCTCTTAAAATGAATTCAATAGATTAATTAGTTGTTTTCCATTACACAACTTTAGATTTCAATTCCTAGAATCTTTAATGAATGTTTGAGGAACTTGATTGTTGATAAACTTAGATTTGCTTTAACTACACGATTTTATCCTGTACAAGCTATCTGCATAGATTTTGTCAATATTCTTTGAGATAAAAGACAAATCCTCGAGTTGATAAATTAATTTTTAACTAAGGTTGCTTTTAGACATCTTTAGAGTCCAACATTTTGGTGTCGTTGTCGAGGAAGAATGTCAAAGGTAGCATAGATTGTGCCTCTAGAGGACTAGGTATTGAAGACGGAAGGTAAGAACCTACGCAGACAATAAGTAATATGCTTATGCCAGTGCCTACCTCCAACTGACGCAGTAAGAGGTTGCATAGGTGTTTTTTTTTCTTTCTTGATTTTCTCTTTTTTTGTTGTGTGAAGTGTGTTTGACTAAGAAGAAAGATCTTGAAAAAACAAAACTCCCAACAAAAATTACCAAATCCCAGGGCTCGGTGCTCCCTGGAAGAAGCACTTTCATAGAGGACATCATTCGAAAAGAAGAATCTCAAGCTTTGATTGGAACTAGAAAAGGATCTACATGAATCCCTCAGGTGACAGTTTCACCAACTGCAGCCCACACTGAGATTCATAGAAAAACTGAAGGGACTGAGCAAAGATTTTAGAGCATAGATCTTCCACCCCTCAACCCTTTAGAAAAGGGAAACTCTTGTAATCTAGAGGAAGGAGAAGGAGAAACTAGTGGGATAGCTGAGATAGACCCACCACCCGACCCTGAATCTCCTGTAAAAGAAGAAGGAATACCCAAAATCCTAGATAGAGGAAGTGCAATCAAATCCCCTAGAGGATCAGATAACCAACCAATTCAAATAAAATATCCGGATCAAGAAATCCTTGAAGATTTCTGGCATATTTTCGATCAAATGGCACAACCAAATCCACAACATCCCTAGACTTCCACTTTGTAATATCCGATAGTTGTTCCAATCGCCAATGCCCCCATGAAGGCAACTCCCCTACAAAACCTGCCAACCTTTCATGGATTAATCTCAGAAGACCCAAACACATTCTTATTTGAATTTTATGTCCTGTGTAGAGGGTATGATTACACCTCCGAACCCCAAAAATTAAAAATGTTTCCCTCCACTTTGAAAGGAGCAACTCTACACTGGTTCCTGAGATTAGGGGGAGGAACTATAAACTCATGGGATGAGATGAAACATGCCTTCTTGACAAAATATTAGGATCATTATAAAACTAGAGACTTAAAAGACAAAATATTTCAAATGAATGCAAAAGAAATGAATCATTAGAAGAATATGTCGAGAGATTTCAATATAATTTACAAAGATCACCCTATGGCATGTTACTAGACGAAGTACTTAAGGCAACTCTAATTAAGGGTATGCAAGATGAATGGGTAGAAACGTTGAATTTGATGGGGAACGGTGACATTTATCAAGAAACTTATGATGAAATCATCCTATTGTGCATCATGTGCTCAAGAGGAAGTTCACAAACCAGATCAGGGATGTGTATCCCCCTCACCAGAAATAGCAATATTACCAGCGGGGGTGTTACGCAAGTTGAAGTTGGTAATCTCTTAGAAAAAATCAAAACAGATATTCTGAGCACTCTGACTACACAATTGGATGTATTTCAGGCCAAACAGAAGAAAACAGAAGCATAACAAAGGTTGGCCATATTTTTCCACAGGTGTAGAAGAAAACATGGTCCAAGGGATTTCCCTTTGGATGTGGTTCGGGTTTGTGCTATTTGCGCAAAATATCACAATACAGAACAATGCCCATCACTTCCTGGACTGAAATATGTCTTTATAGAAGTAGAAGAAGAAACAGATTCGTTATATCTGATGGCTCAACAATGTCAATAGCAGAACCGACCTTTAAATACAGTACAGGACCCTTCCTCTTTCTTCTTTGGATAGTATAATCAGAAGCAAGCTCCTGGTATCACATGGCAGGGTCAACCATTTACTAATCAGAACTGGAAACCCCAACAATACCCACCTCCAAATCCCACTTGGAAAAACCAGCCCACTATAAATCCTACCTGGCAGAATCAACCAACTGCAATTTCCACTTGGCCTAACTCACAATATCCCACCTCATCCTGGAAAAAATCAAATAACAACATCTACCCTTCACAATGGCCCAACATGACTACCCAAAACCCAAATTGGAATCATAATTGGCAATGCCCCATGGGGATAAACAACCAACCCATGGGGATGGCCCCTCAAACTTAGCCTACGCTACAAGCACCACTCCAATTGCCTCAAAATACGCAATCACAATTACACCCTCAACTACCAGCCCAACCTCACCCAAATCCAAATAATAGACTGGCTTAGCTCATTCATATTATGGAGAATGGGGAAGGAGAGACCATCTCGGTAGGGTGCATCGAACTACAGTTGAGATCGGGACGAATAATCTTTGCTGAAGAAAATAACATTTTTCAAGAGCAGGAGAGTGAAAAACAACTAGAAATAACACCTTCGACTGTGGTAATAACAGAAGAAATCGAGCAAGGGGGAAACATAGTCGAATCACAAGATCCTGATAAGGATGCAACGCCCTCCCCTCTGTTCCCCAAAAGATTGATGATAACAAAACCAGTCGTATATCCCAACTTCGACATTGTAGGGGAACTCAAGAATTTAGATATCAAGATTCCACTCCTTCAAGCTCTTCAGGACATCCCAATCTATGCAAAAATGATCAAGGAGCTATGTGGGAGAAATCCCATCAGAAAAATTAAAAATCCATCATCAACAGTCTGTGTGGTAGGATCCTTGTCTGTTCTAATTTTAGGTAGACAAGAACCAGTCAAATATGTAGATCCAGGGAATCCCATAATGACAATTCAGATCCAGGGATATTCTTTTCCAAATACACTAGTTGATTTGGGAGCATCCATCAACATCCTGACTATGGAAACCTACAATACCCTGGGTTTTAACTCCTTCGAACCCACCGCAATAATGCAGATGCGTACATAGGATGTCGAGCATGTAATATGATAATCATTAGAGGGGGTATCACAAACAATCTCATTTTATATCCTCCTGCTAAGCCAAGTCCAACTTTCATATATCCACAATTGCCACCACCGCAATACCCAGAGAGGGATTTACGAGCCCCTCTTACACAAGAGGAATCCCTCAGACTTAAAAACTAGCTAGAGGATGACGTAATCAATGGGTTTATCAATATCTCATCCACCATGAGCAACCTAACCTGCCAGATGCTCCAAGATGTTCTAGATTGTGAAGCACAAGGAGACCTGCTGGAAGATTTAATGGAACAACAAATTCCAACTACAACCGTTCATAACAACAAACCTGTCGAGATTGCACCAGGGAGGTCCCTAAACATTAATGCCAATTTAGATGAACAACAACAACAAAAGCTAATTCAAGTCCTCTCCAAATACCAACAATCTTTTGCATGGGAATATTCTGATATGAAAGTATTGATCCACAACTCTACACACACCACATTTATGTTGAAAAAGATGCCTGACCTATCTGACAGCCACAGAGAATATTGAATCCTCACCTCAGAGATATCATTAAAGAAGAATTACAAAAGTTGTTGGATGTAAACTTTTTATATCCCATCTCAGATAGTCGGTGGGTTTCCCCATTAGTGATCGTCCCAAAGAAAAACGGTAAATGGCGAATCTGTGTTGACTACAGGGAACTTAACAAAGCCACTCAAAAAGACCACTTCCCTTTTCCTTTCATTGATCAGGTCCTGGATAATTTGGCAGGAAATAAATTCTTTTCTTTCCTAGATAGTTTTAGTGGGTACAATCAGATTTAGATTGCCCTAGAAGATCAAGATAAAACTACATTCACATGCCCCTGGGGCACTTTTGCATACAGAATATTACCCTTTGGACTTTGTAACGCTCCAGACACTTTTCAAAGGGCCATTCTGAGCATATTCAATGATCTAATCAGCGAAGGACTTGATGTCTATATGGATGATTTCACTCCTTATGGCGACGACTTCGATCAAGCACTGAATAACTAGGAGAAAATACTAGAGCGGTGCATTGCGACCAGGTTATGTTTAAGCCACGAAAAATGTCACATGATGATGACAAAAGGTGTGGTACTAGAGAATTATATCTATACATATGGAACTAGGGTAGATCCAGCAAAAATAGAGGTAATCCTTAATCTACCTACACCACACACACAAACTAAGGTACATAGTTTCCTTGGTGCTTCAAGATACTATCGTAGATTTATGGAAAATTTTGCAAGAACCGCTACAACTTTACATGATTTGACTAGTAATGTAGAGTTTCAGTGGTCTGAAAAGTGTGATGTGGCATTTGCAGGACTCAAGAAGTTGATCTCGACATCACCGGTGTTAAGGGGACCAAATTGGAAAATACTGTTTCACATATCCACCAATGCATCATATATTTCCATAGGCGTTGTCCTCGAACAAGAGGAGGACAAGAAACCCCACACCATTTATTTTGTTAGAAAGAATCTTAATCGAGCCAAACTTAATTATACAGTAATAGAGAAAGAGTTTTTAGATGTTATACATGCCATCAATAAATTTCGTCATTATATAACAGGTTATCCGGTCATTCTGTATACTGATCATTCTGCTATTAGATATCTAGATAATAAACCAGTTACTAATGGATGGGTCACTCGATGGTTGTTACTATTGCAGGAATTTGATATCATCATCAAAGATTGACCCGAGAGAGAAAATCTTGTCGCAGACTTCCTATCCCGCATACCCAAAACAGACGACTCCTTAACAATCGAAGATCGATTTCTAGATGAGCATCTGTTTTTTTTTACTACAAAGCCACCTTGGTACGTTGATGTGGAAAATTACCTGGCAGCGAGAAGATTACCGGCACATATTTCATCAAGGGAAAGAAAACTGATTGTCTAGCGTAGTGCATGATTCGCCTGGATCAACAGATATCTCTTCCATACAGGAGATGATCTCCAGATCCGCAAATGCGTATGAGATGATGAAATCTATGACATACTAAAGGTCGGACATGATGAGCCTTGTGGTGGACATTTTGCAGATCGTAGGACTGGACAGTAAATTTTTCATATGGGTTATTATTGGCCCTCAATATTCAGAGACGCGAAGAAATATGTCCAGACCTGCGATAGTTGTCAATGGATGGGAAAACTAGGTCAGGTTGATGAAATTCCTTTGAAAGCACAAGTTGTTATAGAACCATTTGAGAGATGGGCACTAGAATTCATTGGCCCCTTCAACCCAAAGTCAAATAAGAAGGCCTATATTCTAGTCACAACGGACTACATGACTAAATAGATAGAGGCAGAAGCCTTACCAAATGCAATAGAAGAAGTAGTCATCAAATTTATTTTCAAATTATTCGTACGCTATGGACTACCAAGAGAAGTAATTACTGATGGGGGGTCATAATTTACAGCTCATAGAATCACCACCACCGTGGATAATTATTATATCAAACACAGAATTACTTCTCTGTACCATCCACAAGAAAATGGGCAAGTGGTAAGCACCAATAAAGTCTTGGAGGCAATCCTGACAATGACTGTCTCAACAAACAGACAAAATTGGGCTTTGGAGCTCCCAAATGCCTTATGGGATTATCGCACAACATGGCGTAAGACCACTGGCTACTCTCCTTATCATTTAGTCTATGGAAAAGAACCCATTTTCCCAATCGAGTTTCAAATCAAGACTCTAAGGATGGCCCAGGAAATCAGACTTGATCTTACAAAAGCACATAAACAACACCTTCAACAACTCAATGAATTGGATGAAGCACGCATGTCTATTGTAGAGAACACAACTGTTATTCGGCAATAGAGAACGACCTGGCATGACAAGCATATCAAGAAAAAATCATTTAAAAAAGGTGATTGGGCGCTTCTCTATGATTCTAGATTCCAGTATTTTCTAGGAAAATTACAGACTTGGTGGCTAGGACCATACGAAATCAATGAAGTCCATGATAATGACATAGTCACGTTAAGCACCATCGATGGGTCTGGATCTCCATTTCGGGTCAATGGACACCGGCTATGACTTTATCATCAGTCGCCCTTAAAATAATATTTCTACCAGGAAGTAAGTAAGGATCCTACCGTTCGAATTGTGGCTGGCTGGGAAGGTAATCTAGCCACCCCAACTCCATAAATGTTGAATATTCCTGACACTATACATACTGCATACAATTTTTTCTGTAGATTTTATTCAGTTTCTTTTATTATTTTTTATAGTCATTCGAGAAAATCAAAACTAGGGAGGATAACTGTAATGAAATCATTTATCACTCTTTTATGTTCTGAACTCCTACTTCATCCCATCACCCAAACCCTGTATTTTGCAGAGAAATGAATGTGTCATGGTTCAGCAACAACAATTGGGAAACTATAATGAAATTCATAACATTAACAAATGATCCACTACTTAATTTTGAAATAAACCAACTCATAAATGAATTTAGTTGATGACTAATCAACCTTGAATTCAAGCAAAACACATTTCTAGGTTTCTAAAAATTACATATTCAGATGGTTAAAAACCTAACAATTGTTGTTCCTTTTGCACGCTTGTTGTTCCTTTGAATGGAACAATTGTTGTTCCTTTTGCGCGCTTGTTGTTCCTTTGAACGAAACAATTGTCATTCATTTTTGCGCGCTTCTTGTTCCTTTGAACGGAACAATTTTCATTCCTTTTTGTGCACCTATTGTTCTTTTGAATGGAAAAATCGTTGTTCCTTTTGCGCTCTTGTTGTTCCTTTGAACAGAACAATTGCCATTCCTTTTTGCGCGCCTTCTGTTCTTTTGAACGGAACAATTGTTGTTCCTTTTGCGTGCTTGTTGTTCCTTTGAATGGAACAATTTTCATTCCCTTTTGGGCACTTGTTGTTCCTTTGAACCAAACAATTTCTATTCCTTTTGCGCGCTTGTTGTTCCTTTGAACAGAACAATTGTCATTCCTTCCCTACATTGCTGATAGAATTCTAAACCATTCATTTGGGGTACAACTTTCACCAAATAATTTTCACCAACATTATTTTCTAACGATCTATCATTATTTTGTGGACTATCTCCCATACCTTATCAAATTGTTTTTTTGGATTACTTTCTTCGAAATATCTTAAACCTTGTTCATAACATGTAACCACCATAATTCGTTTATTTTCCCTTATACATACAAATACACTTAAATGATATCTTTCCCTTATAATTAATAAGGAGTCTGAGGCACACTTTTACTTGGTATCCTTACACTTCTTTACGCCATCCCTTACTCTTAAGGAGTAGATGAGCCTCCCTTGAAACACTTTAAAAAAAAAAAAATTCAATAAAATTTCTTTCTTTTCCCACAAAGAATAGGGGGTCTCATCACGAGCCAACCTACCATGATCATTGAATACGAACCTAAGTGACATTCCCATTATGGCTACCACACCAGGGCAATGGCCTTTGACATTTTTCTTTTGTCAAAGGACAAGAGGTCTCATCACAAGCTGACTTGTTCACTTAAGTTACACTCTAGTGAGTGGCATTATCACCATCTGGCTACCAAACCAGGATAATGGTCTTTTTTTTAGGGAAAATTTTAAATAAAATTCTAAAAACAAAATAAAATAAAATAATTTTTTTCAAAAAGAATAGGGGGTCTCATCACGAGCCAACCTACCACGATCATAGGATAATAACCTAAGTGACATTCCCACTATGGCTACCACACTAGGGCAATGGCCTTTGACATTTTCTCGTCAAAGGACAAGGGATCTCATCACGAGCCGGCTTGTTCACCTAAGTTACAATCTAGTGAGTGGCATTATCACCATCTGGCTACCAAACCAGGATAATGGTCTTTTCAGAAAAAGACGATTCAAATAATCAGGGATACAGGCTCATCTAAGGGTTAAAAGGCAACCCTGTCGAGGCTATGGACGCCTGCTGGCAATAGTGACTCTGCCTATGGTATGGAAGTTTACCTTAAACTCCAAGTTTCTGTGTGTCTCTAGATTTCCTTCACTCGATAACGAGGCTATCATTTCGGTTGTATTCAATAAACGAAAAAGACACAACATTATGATATGTGGGATATTATTTAAATGAACAGATTTAATTTATTCGACGTATGTATACTTAAATAATTCTTTTGAGTATAGGTATATTTCAATTCCACAAAATAGGACTAACGTTTAATGATTACTGTTAAAATATGTTGTTTGAAAATAAATCATTGATCCCCATTGGCGGCGACAGTACAATCATTACTTCTCACCATCAATACCTACACTCATTACTTTCCCCTACGTTGATGGTCGAGGTCGACCTTTATATTAATGAGGGGAGTGGATGATTAGCACGCTTCTTGACAAATATAGTAATGATTGTAATAAATATCCACATTTGTGAACATTTGTTGTCTTTGATATTTGCTATTTTCGGTAATTTTTCCTCTGAGTTGGTCTAACCAAGTATGCTACCAGGAAGGATAGTCATCCACATTTTCTCACAAAATGGGTGGTAGAGGTGTGTGCAGAGAGCCAATTTTACTACAGGTTACAGAGAAAGAAAGAGATATCCTGCACTGGATGGGGTGGATGAAGTACTTCAAACATCCACAAGGATATGACACCAATGTCACGCTTGAATTCTTTCATAATCTGCAGGGAGAAGTCTCTATGGTGCAAGGCATACAAATCTCAGTCACCCCAGAAATCTTAGCAGAGGTCAGAGGCCTCCCTAACATGGGCATTCAGTGGACAGGAAGATACACAACACTGAAGGAAGCTATGGAAACTTTCACAGACCCTGGGGAAGAATTGGATAAGAAAGGAAAAGGACTTAATCCCAATACCCTTAGAGAACCATGGAAGGAACTAGCAGGGATAATTCAGTGGTACATCACCTATGATGGATGATATGATATAATTTGACCTCTCCACCTCAAATTGTTGGCAACCTTAAAACATTGGTTAATACTTAATCTACCCTTCTTTATGAATGCCATATTACATGAGGTTGCCTTAAGAACACAAAAATCCAAGGAACCTATTATTGTTATCAGTCACCATAGATTAGTTAAACTGAAAACAAATAAAGCACTGAGTCAAACTCAATTGACCTGGGATAACCTGATTGAGGCTAATAGACCTCCACAACTAGAGTAGCCTGAATTATGCCATGAAAACCCACCACAGGAAATTGAAGATAGAGAGGTAGAAGAGACTACTGCCCCAAAGAGAAATCACATCTCCTCAAACCGAAGCTGAGGCAGACCCTGCCCAAATCATAGAGGCCTAGAACTCACAGACACAACCATTAACGAAAAAGAGGAAGAGAGAAACAACTGCCCCTAAAACCATCATTCAAACAAGGAGAAGAAGCAGAAGAATTCAAGAAACAACTGAAGCAATTCAGTGTACAACAGAACAGCCTGAAGAACTTCATAATTCTACCTAACAGTCTCCACAGGAGAATGTTCAAGAAATTGACAAGCAGAACATACCTCACAAAGGAATGATCAGGAAGACACCCAACCAACATTGGAGCATCCGACAGAACAATTTTTGAAGATCTATGAGGTAGAAATAGCCCAGGTTTTGGGAAGCTTGGGAACCTCAATTGATAAGGGCACAAATAATCTAGAAAAATGCCCAGAACAAGCCTCCTCTTCAAAACTAGATGAAGATTTTCCTGATATTGAAATGTCCTTTCCAGAGGACATATCACAGGAAGCACTTCATTTTGAAACAAGAATCCCTCTTGGACAGGCAGAACATTTGGAAGGAACAAAGGATCAACCATATTCTCTCCAGAATGAAGAAGACCTTGAGACCTCTCATAAGCAAAAATCATCAAAGAAAATTAGAAAGTTAAAAAAAAGAAAACAAACTGTTGAAGAAAAAGGATAAGAAGGCTGAAGTATTAAAGTAGAAGGTGGGTAAACTCAAGGAGATTATTAAGGAATTGAGGAAGCAGTTAGAACAAGCAGATAAGGCCCACAGAAGAAAGAAAAACAAAAGGGTCAGAGTGCAAGGAATAAATCCTCTTCCTAAAGAGGCAGTCAGTAAAAATTCTATAGGGATACAAACAGACCCTGAAGAAATAGTAGTAGAAGAAACAAAGCTTAGAATGAGGAAGTAATTCCTTTAGAAATGCAAGAAAATATGACAGCTACAGAAGCAATTGATGCTGAGGTGCAGACAGACACCCTAGTATTAGAGGAAATAGATCAACTCCTTGAGAAAAATGCTACCATAAGGATATTGGAGGAAGAATTGATGCAGTCTCAACAAACCTTGGTTCAAAACAAAAATGAATTACTGACTATGGCAGAGCACCAGACACTCTAGTCCCAGAAACAGAGTGCTCTTGTGGACAGACTGGAAGCAGAGCTTACACAGGCCCAGCAAGAATTAATTCAATCTAGGGAAGAGATGGACGCTATGGAAGAATACCAAGCATCCCAATCTCAAGCACATGGTATCACCATTGATAAACTAAAAGCAGAGCTCACACGGGCCCAACGAGCATTGGCTCATCACGAAGATGAGATGGTCACTAGGGATAAACATCAAAACATTGTTAAACAACTGAAGTACATGATAGAAATAGAGAGTGAGACCTATCTCGCACTCACTAGAGCCCAAGGGAAGGTAAAAAAGGTGCAAACCCAATTGGAAAAAGCTTTGGATAAAATCAAAGACATCGGTGATGTCTACTCTGATGCTATTAATTCCATAGCCCCTGCCACCAATTACACTTTATTCTTGCTAGAACAATATCTGTTATTGAGAGTGAAGGCCATCAGAGTAGGTAAACCTATTTCATTTTCCACTGTGCCTGAGTTTATTTCATGTTTCAGAGAGCAGGACGAAAAGGTACAATACTTTTTATGTGAGTTGTACTTTCATAATTTCATTCTGGAAGAAGAAAGGGAAGAGAACCCTGACCCATTCATAGGTGACATACAATTTCAGGGATTTCTATCATTTACTCAGAACCAGTTTAGATGGGGTAAATCTCATAAAACCTTATTAAAGAGGGGAACTGGGCTAGATCTTTGGGTTAGGGGAGAGCCTCCAAAGTCCTTTCCAGCCATTATGCGGCATAAAAATTTTATGAAAAGAGGGGGGGTCGCAGACTCCTTAGCCCCTATCCATATACATGTTATATGTTTAGGTATCACTCATTTTAGAGAGCTTAAGGAAGAAGCCCTTGCTTCTTCTAAAATGAGATGGGGTGCATCCTCCAGTGAAGTAAAGAGTAGGGAACCCTTTGGGTACAAGAATTTCTTTGCAACCACCTTCAGAATAGAAAGGTATTCCTGATTTCTCCAAGAGGAAGGAACTTCTTGGATTGGGTGTAGATATAATCCCCCTATCATCTGGTTTCCTGCAGAGAGTTACCAAAGAGATTATCAAATTAATAAGAAAAAGGAGGATGTTTCGTTTGGAGAACTCAAAAGAAGCAATGGGTTCAGAAGACCTAGTGAACCAACCTTTCCACCTTACAACATTATTGTTTTACATGTAAGATCTCATCTTGCATGAGGACATGCAACAAGGTAAGATGGGGGGTATGTTAGGTTATGAAAAAGGTATAAATATCTTCCTTTTTCCTAAATTTCATGATATCATCTTCATTGACTTTTTGGTTATTTATGAGCAAATAGAATAGAAAATGAATAATATACTCTTTTGTGTTATTGATAAAGTTAGATTACATAGATCCTAAAATATGATTGGAATTGTTTGGTTTTATTACAGGATTAGTTAAATATTGTCAAACCCAAGATAGAAAAGGAAATATTGAAGATGCACAAGCTATTGGAGGTTGAGGACTGTATGGCGCAAGGCAGTTTTGAAGATGATTGAGTTTCTTATATTGTAACTTTATAATAGTAAAGCAATCCTGAGGATCTCTCGATCCTTAGGATAGCTTAATTTACCCAGATTATTGTAATATGTAAGGGGTATAGAGATCTTGAAAAGATAGAGAAGAATTGCATCCAAGAACTCAGAACTTAGAATTGCAATGTGTTAGCAGTTTTTGTAAAATGTTGTACTAGCTATGAAATTAATAAAATCTTTGAGTGGTTTTACCATTTATATATACTAAATTTCAAATAGCAGTGCTTCTACGGACCAAGGGCCCAGTCTGAAGGAGCTATTGTTCGACCTGTACTTGTATCAGTTCAATTTCTATTTTGTGATTCGATTCTCTTTTACAATAGTTAAATGAATGCATAAGTGTGTTGATGATTTCATGTCAATTGCAAGAGATAGATGTTTCCTGAAGCATTAGATGATTGTTGTTCCAATTCCTATTACTGAGATTTGATGTGTGACAGTTCCTCATAAGTTCACACTTGTTGTTCCTTTTACTTAGTTTACAATTGTTGTTCCTTTCACTTAGTTTACAATTGATGTTCCTTTCTGTTAAAATATAGTTGTTATTTATTTCAATAGAATTACGATTGTTGTCTCTTTTCAATCAGATTACAGTTTCCATTTCTTTCCATAGATAGAGTAATTCGCCTTTTCCTTTCCAGCAATTTGATTCATAATAATAATCAATTCTGCAAGTCTGTACTTAGATTCAATTATTTCTCTTAAAATGAATTCAATAGATTAATTAGTTCTTTTCCATTGCACATATTTAGATTTCAATTCCTAGAATCTTTAATGAATGTTCGAGGAAATTGATTATTGATAAACTCAGATTTTCTTTAACTACACGATTTTAGCCTCTACAAGCTATCTGCATAGACTTTGCCGATATTCTTTGAGATGAAAGACGAATCCTCGGGTTGATAAATTAATGTTAAACTAAGGTTGTTTTTAGACATCTTTAGAGTCCAACAATCACAAAATTGAAGGTTCAAATAGAAGAAGATAAAAGAATTGAAGAAGCACTCAAAGAACAACTAGAAGGAAAGGACAGGATCATTGGAAAACTAGAAGAAGAGATTGCCACACTAAGAAAGGATATTCAAAAGAAAAATATGCAGAATATCTCAAAAGTTCTGGATGACATTATCAGCAGTAAAAAATCTCATATTGACAAGTCCGGACTTGGATACAATTAGACAAAAAATGGATCAAGCTCCAAAACAATAGAGCAAGAAACAAATCGAAAAGGCTATGCAGAAACAATCAAAGGGGATAAAAATATATATAAGGAAGATTACAGGGACACTCCTCCACCAAGAAGATTCAGATTTCATAATCAACAACAGATAGACAGGCCTCAAGAAGAAGAAGGATTCATAAGAGCACCTCCTTTCAGAAGAACTTCAACTACCAGGTATCAAACTATATTTTTTGGTTTATGTTATGCATGTAATAATTTTGGACATAAAGATGTAAATTTCAGAGCTAACAACAAGAACAATAACTACTTTGAGAGCCATACACAAAGGGGTTATTCAAGAAGACCTAGTGAAACACAGAGAAGAAGTTGCAATAGGTTTGAATCTTTGAGTACTGAAGTGAAATGTTACAAATGTAACAATTTTGGACACATGGCCAAAAATTGCAGAATGACAGTCCCTCCTAAAGAACCTCAACAGAGTCACAAACAAGAACCTCCGAAAACAACATGGATAAGAAAGCAAGATCAATATAGCAATGAAGAATGCATAATCGCTCTACAAGCTAAATAGAAGAAACGTGGTTGGTATGTTGACAGTGGATGTTCAAAACACTTGACAGGTGATAGAGACAAGTTTCTTACATTACGAAATGAAAGAGATGGATCAGTCTCCTTCGGAAATGATGATTCAACCAAAATCATTGGAAAAGGCACAGTGTGAATTGGGAACAAGAATGAAAAGGCAAAAAATGTTCTACTAGTAGAAGATATGAAATATAATCTCTTAAGTGTGAGTAAAATGTGTGACCAAGGCCATAAAGTTACTTTTGATTCAAAAAAGTGTGAGATAAGAAAAGAAGGTTCAGGGAAATTGGTCGCAACAACAGCAAGAACTTCAAGCAGCATATATGTGTTAAGTGAAATTGGAAATGAAAAGTGTTATCAAGGAAAGGAAGATGAAAGTTGGCTATGGCACAGAAGAATGGGTCACATGAATTTTGATAACCTTGCCAAAGTCAGCAAAAGATAAGCAGTCAGAGAAATGCCCCAGATCATGAAACCAACCAATACTTTATGCAAGAATTGCCAACAAGGAAAGCAAACAAAGACCAGGTTCAAATCAAAGGAATATTCAACAACAAAACCACTAGAAATTGTGCATACTAATCTAGTTGGACCAACTA
>JZKD02S1674954.1:168537-196868 GCA_000966675.3 Picea glauca
GTAGTCAAAGTGGTTTAAGAGATTTTAAAAGGTAAATAATAAAGTGAAGTGATGAGTGTATTATAATTCAAATTGAATACAAAATAAATTATTTCAATAATAAATTTAATGGAGAGATTAGAAGTGGGTTAACCCTAAAATAAGGAAAGTGGGCCAAGTGACCTAGAAGATGTTTTTAAAGAAGCTACTTGGAGAGTATAAATAAGAGGAAAGGCTCTCTCATTTTAAACATACTTGAGAATATTGAATATATATAGGTGTTTGAGGTAACCAAGGATATCTAAGCCAAATTTCTGATGGAAGGTGAAGAAAATAATGCCAAAATGCAAGGAAGGATAAATTCTTTTGATGGTGCTTTCTAAGGCATGTTATTTACAGGTCATCTCACCATTTTCGCTACAAATTTTTTTATATAATGATTCAGACTGTGAAATTGCTATTACAATGAGAAAACATACCCAAGTATTTGTGGTAAAAAAAATCATCTTGTGGGTCATTGTATTTTGGGAGTTACACTCCGTGAAAAATAGGGTTTGTGGCCAGTCCTGAAACTAGTCAAAAATAGGTGTTTCGGGTAAAAACGTCATAACTTCTTCATAACAGATCCAAAATCGGTGAGACCAAATGTGTTGGTTAGGGAACAGTATTTAGTATTTTATTTAATATTTTCAGATCAATTCAATGAATTTTTCATGCGGGGAACTCTCTACGAGTTCTCTCTCTAGAATAATCCAGAATTCAACAAGGTATGCCATTTTTGCTATAACTCCTTTTCTGAGAGGTTCCAAGTAGTGAAACCTGGAGGAATTGCATAAAACACACTGAAGAAAATTTTCAATTTCATATATTTATACATTACAAGTTCAAAGTTATGATTACTTCAAGTTAGGGTTGTTGACTAATCCAAAACTAGGCATGTGAGACTAAAGAAAAGTTTGATGAAAATGCTAGTCTCTTATTGTTAAAGTTAAAGAAGGTTTGCAGGAATCTAATCATATACGCAGGTCTATTACAAATCTACAAATCATATTTGGATGATGAAATTTATGAGGGATTTTGGTTGAGGTACATGTTGAGTACATGGTTGAGACGAGTAGTTGATGAGTTGGCACATACATGAGGTGTATAGTTGATGATTTTGGTACATATTGATGAGTCATAGTTGATGAGTAGTTGACACACGATTGGTACATACTTGGTACATGGTTGGATGCATGTTTTTATGGTACAGGTTGATTACAAGTTGTTTGGTACAGGTTGGTGCATGGTTGATGCACTTGTTTATGGTACAGGTTGATTACAGGTTGATGTATGGTTGATGCATGGTTCAAATTTATTGGTATAGGTTTACAATGGTATATCTCACAATGATAGTTTGAAAGTGGTTCCATCATTCTACTTCTACTTCAGGGTGGTAGGACGGGGCAAGGATAGGTGGTTGTAGCCACCTTCCGGTTGTAGCCGTAGAACATAGGGGTTGTAGCCTCCTTCTAGTTGTAGCCAAAGAATTGGGGAGTTGGAGATTCCCTCAAGTTGTAGCCTGAGAAATTAGGGGGTTGGAGCCTCCTTCCAGTTGCAGCTAGAAAACAAAGGAAGTTGGTGCTTCTAATGAATGTAATTCTTCGATACATATAAGAAAAAACATTTCGTGGTTTTCTCCCGATTTGGGTTTCCACGTAAAACATTGGTGTAATGTGTATTGGGGTGATTGTTTATTTCTTACTGCTCATGATTGGTTAATAATTCTATATTGATATAACAGTTGAAGAAAAAGGATTATAATTAGGCTATTACTGATTCACCCCCCCTCTCAGTAATATAACACAATCTGAGTTTGACGCGATCCCTGAAATGCAAGGAGTGCATGGGACGATGAAATCTTCAAGGGGATCAAGCTAAGAAGAGATAGCGAGATAGGAGACACTAGATGAGGGTGTAAGCTCAGAAGGAGGTGCGCGAACCAAAAAGGCAGTGTAGAGAACACGACCTGAAGAACCAAAACACGAGATTGATGTTGAGGAAGCATCTGATAAACCTTGTAGTGTCGTTATGACAGAGAGAGTCTCTCTGAGAGATGGCGTAAATTCCCCAGTGATATCATGTCTTGGCACTGTGGTGGCCAAATTGATAAGAATGAATTCCTCTGAGCCTATGGTTGGGTGGAAAGGAACACACCCACGGTCAGTTAGTTGTCTACGACCTATAATAGATAAGTATTCTCATACCCAGTGTAATTGAGTTGTAACTATGTAATAAAGTTAGATATCCTGTGAATGACTTAGTGATTTGCATGTTTGTTTAATGATTATAATGTATATTTTTATTCTTTCTTAAATTGTGTATTTAAGTAAGTATGGAATTGTCTGATTTGTATACGTAAATTCTTGAGCCCTGTGGTGACTTAAGTTAAAATAAGTGGACTGTGAGTTCGTCGGCCTTGGCCACGATTTTCACAGGTGCACGTCGACACTCCCAGTTGCCCAGAGTCTCTAGGATGACGGAGTTTGTTAAGCTCAGGAGAGGTACTGTTGATATGCACAAAGTCTCTATGAGGTGGGAAGAGGTCAAGAACCTCTTAAGTCCTAGATTTGAGGAATGAATGTAAGGGGTGCACAGAAGAATTCTTCCAAGCATTACGTTCAAGATAAAGAACACAAAGATCTTAAGCCTTTCAGAGCCAACAAATCTCAAGAAGAATAGAGAGAATCAAGTATCAAAAGGGAATATCCTTTGGTTTGGAAGATGAACGGACAAGATCCGATCGAGAGGGTCTAAGGTCTTTCACGACCGTTAGATTTGAAGAAGGAGCACAGGTGTTAGCGCCTCAACTCCTTCAGTCTTCGCAAGTTTGATAAATGTTGGTAATCATCATGAAGCGGACAGATCCTCTGAAGTCCAAAACACAAAGTCACAATGCGATATGGACCGTAGATCCAAGGATCTATCAGGACCCACCTTGATTGTTAGATATGTGAGTTTCGAGTTCACATGATGGGAGAATCGCGCGTTGATGTGACTAAACCTCTGAAACCCGAAGTCATGATGTGACCTGGACCGTTGGATAGAGGAAAGTTGTGGACCATTGATATGACACGAGCAAATTTTGGGGATCAGAAATTCGGGAAAAGAGGCAAGAAATCTTCCCACTTCGCAAAACGAAAAATCCTGAAACATGAAGTATCGATTCGTGAAGAGGTGATCTGGAATTTTGGATCACAGAAGGCCATGGACCATTGATGTGACATAAGTGAAGTTCGATGTTCTAACTTTAGGGAGAAGGAGGTGAGCTAACTTTTGAGTCCACGAAGTGTGAAGTCTTGAAACATTCAAAAGTGGGCCCTAGGTCATAGTTGGAGGCCACATCAATGAATAATAAGGGAAGGAGCTAGCACTCGCTAGGCTCTAGTTCAGAATTCGGGAAGTCGGGAGAGTCGGGCAACTCACAACATAATACCCGAAGTCCCGAAGTCACGAAGCACCTTTTTATTAGGCATGTGGTCACAACTTGAGGTCATATGAAGGAATGGGCTAGCATGAAGAGCTAGAACCTATTGTTTAAATTCTTCAAAGGGGCCAAGAAAGAGCCCGCAAGTTTGGAATAACCTGCAATGTGAAGAAAGGGGAACCTATAGAGATTTAAGGAAAGAGAAATTTGGATGCCCCACCCCTTAAAAGCGAACTTAGGGGATGGTGTATTACAGAAGCACCCTTTCGAAGGGAGTTGAGAGATTTATTAAGGGATGGAATGATTTTTTCAGTCCACCCTGACTGGGTTTCAATTTGGGAATCAGCCTCGAGGACCACTGATAATATTAGAACTTGCATTAGTCTTCGAAATTTCAGGCAAGAAATTATGAGAAATCCCTTCCCTCCTCTCAATATGGAAATGTTTTTTCAATAGGTGGTAGAGTCACAGTTAGGGCCCTTACTTGACAGTTTGTCTGGTTACAAGAGAATCAAAGTCAAAGGGGAAAATGTTCACAAAACCACTTTCATTACTAATTGTGATACTATGCCTTACAAATGCCTGCCTGCAAGTACCGCCTTTAAAGGGCCTATACACACAACTTTCAATGAATTAGTCAACCTCCATGCTTATCTTGATGATTTAATCATGTGTGTCAAAGAGATGATAATTACATCATAATTTAAAGTGTTTGGTCCCTTCCAAATTACTTTTGTCTTGAACACTAACTCATACATTTTAAGGAAATTACAGAGACAATTGTTTTCCTACAACACTAACAGTCCTCGCTTGAAGTATTGCGAAGAGTCAATGTGAAAATTCCTAATGATAATTGGATTTCTGTATACTAGTCGCCTAGCTCTGCTTTCAATTTTTTGTTTTTTTTCTATGCTTACAGTACCTTGATTTCTGCCTTCTAAGTTAAGTTTTTTTTCCTTGTTGTTTTCAATTGAGCCTTTTACTGTTGTTGTTTTAATTTCTACATTATTACTTATGTTGTGATTTTTGTCCTTATCATCTTTTAGTGTTTGGTCAAGATAGGATGTTGGATCAATTCTTCCATAGTGGCACTCCTGCAAAGCATTGTTAGCCGATAACAATCAAGCTTACACAGATGTTATGATGTCTCCTCTAAAGGTCCCTTGAAATTGTTACATATTTCTATTGTTGTCTTATAAGAAATTGGTTATTTCCCGCTTCTTCTTGACATTTCTTCATCCATTGAGATCTTAAGAGAAAGTATATAAGTTTTCCTCCTTGAAAGTTAAGAGCATATTCCAATTTAATGATTGTGCATATAGTGGTAAAAACCCCTCATACTTAACACTTTTCATGAATTATTCCCAAATTCCCGGTCATCTTTCCATTAAATCCACTCACTTCCCCCTGTTGCATAATTATTCTAGTTACGTCTTCTAAAATTATTGTTCTTGGTCTACGAAACCATGAGTTCTGAGTTCTAAAACTGTTGGAAACAAATTTTCCTATGGATTCACCAGTTTGTTGACGATTAAAATTGTCAACGATGTTTTTCCTGCAAAGTGTTGCTAAAGCCCATTATTATATAAGCTAAATAATACTAGTAGGTGGGACCCCCTTGAATTATTGTAGATCAGATCTGTTCATTTTTATGTTGTGTTAATGTGTGATAGGGATTACATGGTTGATGATATCTTTTGTTATTGGCTATTGTTTGAGCTTATGAAATGTTGGTTCCTTATGTTATTACAGCCTATGCTATTCATTGAAATCATTGCCACATGTTCTTATCGCACCTGCACAACAAACATGTTAGTGAAAACACATAAAAGGCAGTTTGAAGAAAGGCATAATTACTATAACAAATGCAAAGTAAAAGGGGATCTAAATCTGCAATTTTATTATACCACATACAAACAATTGGAAAGAAATTGGGAACAATGCAACAGTTGCAAAGGTGAATAATTTAAACTATCCTATATACTATACTATATGCATGAAAGACTTAATGGTTATGGTAAATCATAGCTAGCAATTTAATTGCCATGTGATTTAATTGAGCTATGTGGTCGATATACATATGGTATCTTTGGATAAATGGGATGTTGGTGGCTCATTTGACAAGGTAATGGACGTTAATGTTTATGCAATTTTGTTTGATTTATATGATGTGAAATGGAATATGGTGGTCGCTCTAATGGTTTTTAATGTGGTGATGGTTTCGATACATGGTTTGATTAATGGTTTTAATGAATAATTTGTTGGAATGTACTGTTGAATTAATGAAATGTGGGTGGATGCAACGTGCATTTACTGCATGTCACCTTTACTCCTCCCATTAGCCACCACCCTAGTCAGGTTATTGATCGATCTTGCTGTTTTGGTTATGCTCCAATTTCTTAGCAGAGAGGAACCGCTTGGACAACTCTTGTTTTAAAGGAATTCGATTACAGGTATGTCTTTTTTTGGCCATTCGTGACTTTTCTTTGGTTATGAAATGATTACTCGCTCAGGTGTATTGGTTTGTGTTTTCCTAAGTATTGAAACTGTGTAAAAATGTGTTCCTGGAATGAAGCATTGATGGTTTTTCTGCAATAACATTGTCCATAGAATTTATTGGTCACCCTGGGTGCTAGCTCTCTGTTATCCTTGTTGGTTTTAGAGGGAGGGTTTTTTTGGTTTTGGGTCAGCTATATGTCCTCACGCGTTCACAGTTATGCCATGTCTTTGGATTTTACGGGTTTAGTAGTTGGAGGCTCTCTGCGTCACTGTGTTTCGTTTACTTCGGCATTGGTTGATTCCACCAATAAGGGTCACAAAGTGGGTGTTCTGTTCTTACTCGACCTTTTCTTCACCTCAGTACTGTGGTAATTTGAACAAAGAACATGAGGGTTATACCATGTGTGCGTTAAATAACATTTTCAGGTTGAATGGGAGCCTCACCTTTTTGTTATGCCCCCCTGCCATGTATTGTTACATTTCCACAAATGAATCATGGCTCTCTTTCTGTGTGTACACCATCAGCCTAAGAGTTTTCACCACTACAAGGAGTTGGCTATGTTCTCCCTATTTTCACTACAGAACAAACCTTTAGCCTCTAGTCTGAAGTTGTGTAGAGAATATTGTCGGGCCTGTCAAGTTTACTATGGGTTATTGTGGATTAAATGTATTGTAGATAAATTCGATTACATACTCACCCAGTCAGTCATATGAAAATTGTGTTGATTTGGCATTTAGTTACTACCTCTGTTATAACAATGGTAAACCTTGCATTGTTATTTGCATAACTCAAATTACACAGTTTCTCCCCTTATGTTTAATAACTCAGTATTGTTAATTGAGAAGGTTGTTTCCCCGATCCAAATTGATGTGTGGGTATGCGTGGTTACCACAACTTGTTAAGGTCGATTGATTTTCACAAACAATGGTGAGTTGGTTGGTTGATACACAATCACTGGTATTTTGTTGCTAAGGATTGTTTGGATGATTAGCTACAATTGGTTACAAATTCTTGATGTTGCTCACACATACCGCGTTGTGTGTGTGGTGTTTATGTCATGATAACTGTTAGTTTCTTTTGGGGAAGATTGGTTATTGCAACTAGGAAGATGGTATGAATGAAATCCACTACATGCTTATGATTGTCTGATTGTATGAGCCAAGTGTACACAGCATAGTCGATTACAATGTGACTAAATTGAAGCAATATTGTATTAAATCGATGGCTCAGCACGATGGGTTGAGTTATTGTCGTGACTGTGTGTTTTTTTTTGTTAAGTGGAAATATTGCATCATGGTGTTTTGTTGGCTATGCACTATGTATAACATGGATTTCTTGGGTTTCACACTCAGGGATACCCATAGGGTTTTAAGCATGTGTTGTTGTAGCCCGATCATTTGTTGGGACATACTTGTTGTTGATACCTCGTCGTGTTGGATGGGTGGCCCATCTTTTTAGAGTCACATTAAATTGGGCTTGTACAGTGATGGAGTTACACTTGCATTATTGAATTATTTGACGCATAGCTTGTGTTGGAATGGTGGTGGTTGTTTGTTTAATTGTCAATTCAAGTTTTGACAATTTGATCTTGATTATTTGGTTATTGCCTATATATGTTTAACAAATATCATTGCATTTAAAATGACAGACCCAATTGCAGTGATATTGTGACTTCATTGTTGATTTTGGAAACATGAATTTGAGTATATTTGTTGATTGAAGTAATGTATGGGAATTGGTTGATTTTGATGGTTAATAGAGTGGAATGGTTACTATTTGGAAATTGTTATAAGATGCAAAGAAAGGAACAAAATCCTCTTTACAGATTGTGTGAAATGCATATTGTCTTGTGATGGCACTATATTGGATATTTGATTATGAACAGTGAGCTAGTTAAATACACAGTAATTGTTATTTGGTCGCAATGATTGTTGGTTGGTGCATCTCTTTTCGTAGAATGTTTTATGGATCACTTAATTAATTTTATGAACATTAATCGCTCTTCTTCCCTTCCATTATTTCATTTTCTACTAATCACAAATCCCATCACCTTCCCATATTCATTTTTACACTCCATGTTCTGAGATTGATTACAGTCAAGAGAAATATGGTGTGAAAATAGTTGAAAGTGGCAGTGTCTTGTGTGGATTACAATGATTTTTTTTGGTTTGCTTTGTAGTTGATTGTTGTTGTCCTTGAGTAGTAACCATGTTCTTTTCCCCCTCATTGCATCATGTTTTTCTCAATATAAACCCCTCGCATATCCCAGAACCCTTTTCACCCCTTGCGCATTAATTAACAGTAAAATAATTTGTATGGATTGGATTGCATGAGTCTAATGCATTGTTGAGCCAAATCTATTTCATATTTTTAAAGAGTTGTCATGTATGGTTATTTAAAGGACTATTTTATAATCAATCATGCATGCAGGATGATTTTTTTTAGTCAAAGTATCCATGGTCGAGGAAATAGAGGTAGAGGTAATTGGAACCGAGGCCCAAGAAGGCCCATGTTCTCCATATATTTTGATTTTGATTCACAAGAGCTCGGCCAATTGTTTCATGCCAGATTTTTCAATTGGATTGGGTAGGGAATAGTCCAACCTAGGCCTGAAAGGCCTCCTTTCCAAGCCCCGCAAGCCCCCGATATCCTCATACCTCTTCATGTCTCATTGCAACCGGAGGTCCCGGAAAATGATGGATTACAGGAGATTGTCCACCCGACAGTCTCCCAACATCGTGGCTGGCCCAAATTATCATTGCCTACTCCTCTGCCTATTAACCCCATTGTCCAAGCTTCCCCTGACCACTCACCAGTGTAATTGTCCCATGCTAGCAAGAGATTGAAAACTAAGGCCCACCATGCCCTTGATAAAGGAAAAGCCATTGTTGCCCCTTCCTCACCCTCCAATGGCTTTAACAAATCTGTGTCTTCCTGGATGCATTTGAGGGACGATTGTTCTCACGTGATCAACGAGATTAGTCCTAAAGGCTCTGCACAGCCAAAGGCAAATTCAGGAAAATCAAGAGGTGATAGCAAAAATCAAGGGAGGGTTGCATCGCAGACTGAGAAATATGGTTTTTAAGTTTTATTTTTATCATTGTTAATGACAATTGACTTCAACAAATTTTGGACAACATGTTTTGTTTTGGACATATGAGTAATATTTTTTTAAATAATTTCAAACTTCATGAGCTAAATTTGCCAAAAGTGAATATGTTGATGGGAGACACAAGGAGGTGTGTTTTACTTAACTAATGGTAATGTTATGATTGTTATGATTATTATGAACTAAAGGGAGTCACAAGGGGTCCCACCTACTAGTTATTATTTTATTTATAACCCTTATTTTAATTATTACTCTTCCCCTAACTAAAGTTAGTTGAGTCTTTTAATTAACTTAACAAATGAGTTGGTTCAACTACTTCAACCAATTCTAATTTGTTTAAAAATAAAGGAAAGGGAGGAACAAGAGGAGGATAGAAGCAGAAGCATACTAAGGTTTTCTATTTTCGTTTATGTTGAGTTAGTTTAGTTTTCATTCATTCATTATTCATCACAAGCCTAATTCTCTTTTATGATAGCAGGGTATTATTGTAGACAACAATATTCAGGGCTGAGTCACATCATTCAGACACTTGTTTTTCAGAGGTGTTGATCTATCTTTGATAGTCTGTGTAGACTTGTCTGTTTGTGAATTAATTTCCATGACTGACAAAGGATATTGTGCAGAGTCGAGCGGGAAAAAATATGTGGCAAGATGATCCAAATTTTAGAGTTCAGTTTTGGTTTTTTGTTAGAGGTCCTTTTGTATGTTCCATCGGAGATTTCTAAGTTTGACTTTGGTCCAAAATTTTTGTATGAGATTTTGTAAAGAAAATGACTCTTTGGTGAACTTGAATGAAATAAAGGATATCTTTATGTCTCATCTGTCTTGATTATCATCTTGGTGACTTTACTTCTTTCTTTACATTTATTTCAGCAACTGATACGTTGTTCAGAAAATTACATAAAACTTCAATTTCCAGCAAGCTTTTTGTTGATAAAAGGCTAGCCTAAGAACTCATAATTAACACTTGTGAGTTAGGATGTTATTTTTATTGGCTATAAACATAGGGTGATATTCCCGTCTTCTTTTCTCTAGCCAAGAAAAGTCTGAAAATGCTTGAGTAAGATTATTTCATATCTTTTCCTCAACAGGTACATTGACTTTGGTGTGACTAGACATATGAATGGAAGGTGTAATCAATTTGGCAAGTTTGAACCACTATGTAATAATATAAAAATTTGGCAATAAAATGACCCCAAATATTGATGGTGAAAGTGATGTACTTGTGTTGCTACATATAGGTGAGACATGTGATATCGACAAAAAATTAGATTTGAAATTTGAATTTTGAGATAAAATGCACATGATAATTGAAATTCAAAAAGGATATGCACTCATAGCTCAAGTTATGAAGAAGATGGTCTGTATCAATTGTAAGGAAAAGAAATTGGTGCTAACTGTGCATTGACAACAACAATTGACTCTAGTAGACTATTTCATTAAAGGTATGGATACTTAAGTTTCTCTAGTTTAACTTTACTACATAAATTGAATATGGTGTGTTAGCACTCTGTAAATTTGTTTTGGCTGAGAACACAAATGACAAAGGTAACCTACAAACCACTTTGGAGTTGGGTACTAGCCTACTCATCTAAGAGAGGACTCTCTCTTGTCACTTAGTATCTAACAGGTAATTTTTCTTTAACAAGTCGATGGCTAGGTTTTGTTTCTTTGAAAGGGTTTTTTATGATTTCATTGGCAAGAAAGGGAGGGATACTTAGGGATATGGAGTCAAACTTATGAAAACAAATGAAGGAATTGACTGACAGGTAGAACTCTCCAGAAGATAAAGGCTAAATGAGATAATGAGTCTGAATTATAAATTGAAATTTGCAGGGTGTAAGAAGAAAGGAGAACATATAACTGCACCAGAACATCAAATAAGATGAATTATGACCTAGTTAGGAAGAACTTAACACAATTTAAATTTCTTAAGTTGAGAGAATCACACGATGAATTCTAGACCTTTAAATATCCAATTTAAACAAGAGAAAATGAAAATGAAATAAAGAACATTGGAAATACATACAAAGAAAGAAGATGAATATCATACCACCACCATTAAAATATTTTCATAGAAAGTTCAGGACATCTACATGTGCATTCCATTCAGATTCAAAAAATTACATTCAAGTTATGAATAGCTATATTTTGTACCCTTACACTTATTCCAATGCCCCATACATTCGAAACTCCTAACATTTATGCAAACTCAGTTCCTTCGGTTTGAAACCAATTACAATAAAATCAGAAAGAAAATGTTTTGTTTTGAAACCGATTAAAATAGAAAAGAAACCGTTTCGGTTTGAAACTGATTACAAAATAGGAAAGAATGATTT
This sequence comes from Picea glauca, assembly GCA_000966675.3. NCBI lineage: Eukaryota > Viridiplantae > Streptophyta > Pinopsida > Pinales > Pinaceae > Picea > Picea glauca. The sequence goes on from JZKD02S1674954.1 coordinate 179,931, forward strand.
TGGTTTGAAACTGATATGAAAATAGGAAATAAACCATTCACAAAATCTGGGGTTCGACCCTTTTGGTAGTTCGGTCCTTTTCTTTTCCCTTTAACTCTACTTCGACCTTTCATATGATTTGTTTTCCTTTATTGACATCTGGAAATCATCTACTAGGCCCTAGAAAAATGAATTTTGTCTTACCGAGATGGACTATTTCCTTCCACTACAAATCAGAAGAAATTTTATAATCCTTCATCTCCTTTATCAAAATCTCCAAGTCAATGAAAGAAGCATATGACATGACTGGCAGTCCAATCTTGATTGTTTTGAACTGATTCAGAATCTCAAAGTTGGTAATCAGCTGGTCAACTAAAGTGGCTCCTTTCAAACTCTCCTCCAGGGTTTCAAACTTAGAATGATCCATTCTGGACCCAGTCAAATGAGTATTGTATTATTCCTAGTCATACAATTTTCCCTTTCCATCCCAAAATGGTGGAAGACCTTTGATAAACAATTCTTCAAATAAATCTTTAAACTCGTGTACACTCTGCTCCATCTGTGTTTCTTTAGTTTGAACTGATTTCAAAAGGTTATGTTTGGCGATAACCCTCCTGTCCCAAATAATCAATGTAGTTCTTTCCTTAACTCCAATGGTTTGAAGGTTTGCAATAGAAATAGAGTTGAGTAAATTTATGGCATTTTGGGCCCATTCTTATGGATTTTTGGCTAAGTTTTCATTCACAAAGGTACACTTATGTCTGGATGTAATGACTATGTTGTCTCTATCCTTAATGAAATTCAATTTGATCTGAATTTGGCAGCTTCAACAACTATAGAGTCCCAAATGATATGCTTGACCCCCTATAACAGACCTTTTCCTCTTAACCTCACTTTCAATTTATTTATTCTCTCTTGCAAGACTGCATTCTCCTTTTGAAATTGAGCTATCCTTTCATCTTTTGCATGCACTCCTACTTCAATTCCTCTATACTTTGCTTCATTCCTTTGATTTCTCCTTCCTTTAGGATAACTTGTGGCATAGCCCGGACAATTTCTTCAGTATTTGATCCATTTTTTGTACTAGGAGCTGAAACCATAGCCTTATTTAGAAATTATGTCTTTTCCTGTGACCATTTCACCTTTTCTTGTTCCAGCTATGACACCTTAGATTTGTAATCTAGTGTCTCTTGACAAAGTGTTGTCTTTTCCTATTCCAGAACTACCAATTCTATTGATTGTGGATGCTCTATCACATGCATTTTCAATCTCTTCTTCAAACTTTGAATTATTTTGTCTTTCTCATCTAATGAATACTTCACGCCTTGGGAACATTTAGACTCCAATCTATTAACCTGAGTTTTCCAAGCTTTGTTAGATGCCCTTTCTTGCCTCAATTGTCTTTCTAATTTTTCTGCATAAGATGACAATTTTGAATTCTTCAAGTTCAAACTCAAGTAATCATGATATAACAGGCCACTAGTTTGCTTATGGAATTTGACCTTGTCTAGGGAAATTATGTTGTCATATTTTATCTTTATTTCAGAAACTTTGTCTTATTCTATAACTGCGATGTTAAAGGTATTCTTTTCAACATCTCTTAATGTGAACAGAGAATATTTGTGTTGAGATATTGTTTCCACTTCAAGGAATAAATCCTTAATCTCACCCAAAGCTATATTTCCCTTCTCAACATACTGTTTTTCCAAATCTTCCCTAGATTGATAAGTTGACCCCAATGTTTTATCAAAAAGATATTTCTTACTTCAAAAGGTTCTTGAGCTGCCCTCACTTTGGAGTTTATTTCCTTCTTCAATCTCTATAGTGTTAGTACCAATTTCCACCATATTTATATTTTCTCAACCCATGGACTCTTCAACTTTTAAATGCACAATCTGTGATGGTTATGTAACCTTCATATTCTTTTTGGCAGTATATTGTTCATCAATGTCCATAGCCTCTTAAATTCTTCTCTTGTTGTAAACAGTTGTTTTAGGAACTTTAATCATCAACTTCTGAGGAGCTTGTTGTGTTTGAATTGGTTGTAGGGTTACTTCCACTTGCAGTGTTTGAATTAGCTACAGGGTCTCTTCCACATCAACACAGACTTCTAGATTCGCCAACCTATAAAAACCTTCAACCTGGTCATGCTCATAAGGAGCATTTTTGTTCATTTGTCTTCTTTTGGATATGATCTAGTGTGGATCATACCTTCTTCCCTATAACTGTGCAAAACCAAAATCTTTGAGCTTTGCTTGAACCTAAGATAAACATGATATAGACTTGACAATAAAGGAGCCAATGACAAAAGGGAACTTAATATTGGAGGCTCTATGCAACTTTAGGAAATTATCTGTTTCAGATATAATTCTCTACCTGATGAATTCAAGGGAAAAGATTATAGGAGTTAGAAAAATAGGAAATAGGTAAGGATATTCATGACAACCATAAACCTAGATTATTGTTGAATGCATGAATAATACCCAATATCCCACTCTGTTCTCTAAATTTGACTGTATATAACTTCTCATGTCATCCAGAACTCTAGGCAGGATAGTATTGAAAATCAGACTATAAATCATGGACATAACTTTGTTAATGAAGATGAAAAATGTAATTCTTTTTCATTCAGTTGACAAAATTGTTTCTTCAGGAAATTCTTTGTTTTTACTTGCTAGGAAAAGTTTCAATAGATAAGTATAGTATCTGAAATGCCTCGGGGAGTGGAAATTCACTAGTTGTTTATGAATAGTATCAACTAGGAATTTATCAAAGTTAATATAGACTAAAAGACCAGACTCGGACTTGAAAAAGGTAAAAATGAAATCGAGCATGAATTCCACCACATAATTTTCACTGTCTAACCCTAAGACTTGACTCAAAATGGAGCAGACCCACTGGAATTCAATGACCATTAGATTGACATTCAATGGAACAGACAGACTTTCTAAAAACTATTCAGGTTTGACAATTTGCTGTAAAAATAGGATTCAGACTTCTGATGAACATTCCCTATATACCCTAATCAATTTATCTTCATTGGATGGTTCAAAATTTGCAGAAAAAGACTCTCGTATACCGAGAGATTCTCGAATTGATAGAACTTATATCCTACACAAGACATGGGACCCTTGTTTATTGACAACGAACCTTTCTTCATGAGAATATTGTTTGGCGCACCAACCTACAAATTCAGGGAATGAGAAAGCAATTTCGACAACATAGGGTGCTATGGTGGACTGTACTGCTTCTAGGAACATTATACTTTTATCAATTATATCAGAAAATTTACTTCTGGACACAGAGATAGGGTAAATGGTGATTTCAACATCGGAAACATATGTGTCATGTCAATTAGGTATTATTATATTGTTGTAGAGTCTTGTTCTGTCACTAAGGCTATAATGGGATCCATGGTTATGATTTAACTACATGGAAACGAGAAGAAATGGTGTGCATATGGTGTATTGTTGGGATGCAAGTGGAAAACAATGGTCGTGCCAAGGTTCTAACGGTTCCATTATTTGAAAGAAATAAACAAATGAAATAAATCAATCGGCGACCTTTTATACTTTTCAACTTTGCGGGGGTGTAAAAAATTGGTTTTGAGGAAATATGTCTTTCGTTCCGCAATGCACATGGTGATGCCATGTACCCTCGAGAGAAATCTGTGGTTTAAATTTCGGGATTGCTTTTAGGTGTTATACTCCATGCAAGTTTAACCTCTGCAACTGTTCCCGGCCATTGATCTCAGCGAATCACAATTCGTGACCTTTTAGGACCAATCAACTTACTGCTTACACTAGATTTAACATTTCCTTCCATATTTATACCTTCTCTTATTTTACCTGGCTTATAAATCAATTAGCGCATCTGCAAGATTTTTGGAAACTTGGCCTCAAGCAATAAATGTTTTTTATTGGTGACTAACATGGTGTATGGTTTACCATAAACATAGAACCTTTTTTCTTGTATTCTTAGAAAGAGAGTTTCCCTATTGGAAAAGTGTGGCATGCAAAGTTAGTAGTATTCAATTTATGCAAGAAAATGCATGAGAGTTTCCCTATTGGAAAAGTGTGGCATGCAAAGTTAGTACTAGCAAGTAGATTCTATGTTGGAGGTGAGATGTATGTTATGAACTTAATTGATGATAAAATCATAAATGTGTCACTTTATTTTCTAGAGAATAGAGCGTATCCGTTTGAATTTTTCAAAGAGTGGAAGGATCTAGTTGAAAAGTAGAGTGGTAAATTTTTAAAATCCATAATATTTGATAGTGGTGGAGAATACAAGTCAAATGATTTTGATTCATTCTACAAAAAACATTATATTAAGAGGCAATTCACAACCTCGTATACACCAAAATAGAATGGAGTTGTAGATTGTGAGAATCATGTTATTTACGCCATGGCACATTGCATATTGAAGTACATAAATGTTCACTAGAAAGGGTTGAACATTGTAATTGTGTGGTTTATTTGATCAATAGAAGTTTGAATAAAATTATTTGGAATGTTATTCCATAGTAAGCATGGAGTGATCACAAATATATTGTTAAACAATTACATATGTTTGGGAGCATATATTATATTCATATTGCAAAGGAGAAACATAATTCAAATTTCTATGATAGAGTGCACATGTGTATTAATTTTCTTGGATATGAGGAGTAGTTGAAGGCATATTTCTTATGGGACTTGGAAAATCAGAAAATTGTAATAAAGAATTTTATTTTTTTAATGAAGCATGCACAACAGAATTTGAGAAGAATGTTGATGCACAAGATATCATTGTTACTAACACTCTTGAAATTCTACCTTAATTTGGATAGGAAACTAAATAATCTACTCTAATGCCAAGGACACCCAAGTGGTTGGTGAAGATGATTAAATGTATGATAGATTGAGAACTAGAAGAAAAAAGTAGATAGAGAGTGCATAGAAAGTAAAGTTGAGCTTAGAAAAAGCAAGTGATTGGAGTCACCTTTAGTTAATTATGCATTGCTGAATGAAATTTTTAGTGAAAAAGAACCACATACATATGAAGAGAACAAAGAAAGTTGAGTAATGTGATGCCATGTAGTCAAAGATTGAAGTTTTTAGAAAAAATAGAACTTAAAGTTTGGTTGAGTTTCTAGCAAATAAAAATACAATTAGTTGCAGATGGATTTATGGAGCTAAGTATAAGTATGATGGTACCAATGAAAACCACAAATAACAATTAGTAGAAAAAGGCTATGTGCAAAAGGAAGGAATTGGCTATGAACAAAATTTTGCACATATAGTTGGCCAAGTCTATCCCTTATGATCTATTTCCATAATTCATTTCCATGTGTGGCATTAAGAAACCACTTTGCTACCAAGGTAAGGCCATAAGTGGCCAAATGAGGAATTTTAAGTCCTCCATCTTGTGGTTTACTAGTGCACACCAACCACTTGACCATAGGTAGACCTTTTTCCCATTTATTCTTCACCCAAAAGAGATCTTTTAAGATAGAGTTTTATTGTATCCCTGCTGGTTGGGAAGCCAAAGAGACAAATAATATATATTCATTAAACTGAAAATCTTGTCCCCCACTTGGATTTTGGTTGCTAAGGAAAGGTCCTGACTATTCTAGTATTCAAGTTTGACTGTAAGGTTATTAATAACCCAATTTCACATCTGATTTCAAGTCATGTCAATGCTAAATAGAATACCAAGATACTTGGTGATTTCCCCCCTTTGAACCCATTTCTATTGGGAAGGAACCCACCCTGGGTGATCGTCTAATCCAATAAGTATCATAGAGGTTTTCTCCTCTTGTAGTATCTCTTTAGAAACTTTACAAAAGGTGTTCATAAGCATAGTGGGAGTTGATTAAATATTACTGGGGAAGGCCAGTAAATTTACCTTGGTAAACTACCTTTTATAATAGATAACCCAAGGCATCATATGTGAGAACATATAAATTAGGGGCTATATGGTATCCATGTTTCATTGATCTAATAAGAGGAATATGATAAGTAAGGGATATATTAACACATGCAATAACCAAAGCATTGGAAAATAGAATATTGACACAATATATGAAATTTGACCCAAATCCTAGCCACTCAAGCACGTGGAGAATGAATTTCCACTCCAAGTTGTCATAGGCCTTGTAATAGTCCAACTTTAGACACAGTCCTTTAAAACCTCTCTCTTTGGCCAAAAATAAATCCAAGCATTCAACGATGGAAATAACTCTCAAAATTATCTTCCCGGTAGTATTTAAAATACAAAAATCTTCCACCATATGAAGATAAATCTAGATCTTGATGTAAACATTGGAAACTTTCAGTTTGATGATATGACAGATAATTTTTTCAAGCATGATCAATTTGGAAGCCTAATTTTGTCTAATGAATATGAGCCTGAAAATCGGAAACCTAATCATGATCTCCTTGCTAACAAATATAACCATAAGGTATCATAGTTCTATAATCAACCTTGTCCTAAATATGATAAATGTTTTTTGGTAATTACTCTTGGTAGTCCAAAAAATATTTTGGACTCTTATGCCATAGGTCATCGTGATTTTATTTATGATTATCCCTTAGGAACCTACCATTTGGATGGCATTTACTTCCCAGAAGAATGTGAGAAGATGCCTAAAGTTCCCAATGATGGATCTAATCAAATTTGGGTTTCCCCCAAAGATAGTTTGCTAAATATTGGTTCACACTTCTCATTAGCTAAATCAATGCATCTTTATACCTTTTTATACAAGAAGGATGTTAGGGAAAGTGTTTTCTAGCTTAAGATTTTTTGAGTGGGAGCTCTAATTTTTGCAACACCATCATAACCCAAAAACTCACTCCCTTTGACCTAAGTTGTCCTCTAGTTTATGATGTTCATCTTGATTCTTGCACTAAATAGAGGAGATGTTATAACCATGTTATTCTAATTGAGATAGATATCCATACTACTTATCTTCCATCTTGTACCAAACGAGGAAAATTGTATCGTTGCGTAAAGGAGAAAAATTGTATCGTTGAAGCACTTTTTGGGTTTTCATGATCAACATGCAAAGATATTTAGGATGGATGGATAGTACATGCTTCATGATTTGGAACAATGCCTAGAAAAAATGAGGCATAGTACAACAACACTATTTATGGAAATTTTTCTCAGTTCATTTGGCCTTATTCTAGGAGGACCCCTAGTAGTAGATGCATGAACTAACACTTTGTCAATCCCTATAGGAAGCCAAGGTTTCTTTCACTCAATATAAATGGACTCATATCTACCATTACTGGATGCAAGGAGAGAACATGAAAAGTACTAAACAGATGATATATCTCAATAAATTATCACATAGCAAACCCTGCATTAATAAATAATCACATAACAATTCAGAAAACATTAAACATAACTAGAATTGATGGTTATATAAACTATGTTGAAAGAAGCAATCACACCTGATATGATGAACTGGTTGGCAGTACAGTTGGAATGTTTGACCCTGCGTGTTTCTCTTCAGTTGTATGACCCTATGTTAGTCTTGATATTCCCTCAATCGATGAAGAAAGATCTTAAAGTACCTGCCAAAATCATTCAACCTCCATAAATATCTAAAAAATCAATACAAGTCATATTTGTAGTGCATTATTTACTCTAAGATGCATTTTTACGAGAGTGTTAGAACATACCTAAATGAGCTCCGCTTGGTTTCTACAATAATTTATTGGAGACATGTGTCTAATATTTGATCAAACTGCCTCCCTTGATTTGAAGTAGCATCAACAAAATCAACATTGACTTTGTTGTTGCTCCATTGGATCGAGGGAGGTTTTCTCCAAGATTAAACGGCTCCAATAAATTATTCTCTATTGAGCAGGTCCAACCACGTGAAGGTAGAATCTCTTATGGCCCCTCCCCCCCCTCACATCACTCTCAATTCCCCAATACCCAACATATAAATCCATTGAAATATTTACAACAAAAACAAACATATATACATACCAATATTCACAATTGTTTACAATGAAATAAAATATTTCCTTAATCCATTTGGAGTGAGCTCAATTCTCATAAGAGAAAAGTAACAACTATTCCATAACATCATACACTACACTAAATCACTTTACATCTAAAAACTAGAGAATGGAAATTGATGTGAAAAGAGGCTTTATTCTATTCCATCATATGACTTGGTTGGAGTATTAAAATGTACCTGTAAACATCATAGAACTCATCCCACTTTGATATATAAGTGAAAACATGTTATTTTTTCAATATTTAATCATAAACTCACTCAAAATACTAAAATTAATTCTTTGGAAAATAATAGGTCTAAACTCATATGTAATCATGAAAATGGTCTTAATGTAACGTTGTGGGAAAGAAAAATATGGTGAAAAGTGAAGTAAAAGGTTGGTAAAAGAATAACATTTTGGCGACCCAACAAGTAAAAAAAGTATTTCATAGAAAATAGATTTTATATTAAATAGTTATTAAAATATTCATGTACATCATCATTTAGTACTTTTAGTCGACCTCTTCTTCTTATCTCTATAGTTCCTAAGTATTTCATCAATATCTATGTCTTCGTTCTCTGGGTTCTCTTCAAAATCTTATTGTGATTGTGTCCTCTCACACAGAGCATGCCTAGTTGCGGGGTACTCATGGGGTAATGGATGTCGTTGTGATGAGGCATCACCTACAAAAGAAAAAAATACAAAATTTAGATGGTCAGTTTTTAAATATCATTGAACTAGTTCGGTAATATTAAAAAAAACACCTGCAATTTCATTATTTACCTGGTGCATTGGTCGACATCGTTGGAATGGTTGCCCCCGTGTTCTCCTCTTCAACTGTATGACCCTCAAGTACAACATTCTCTTCCATTGAGACCACAAAATTTATACGGACAATCATAAATGTATATGTAAAAAAATAGAAGTACAAAATGTATAACTACAAAATTATTAAGTATATGATTAAAATACAGCCATGTTACTGTCATGTGCCAGCTTGGTCAAATTTTGGTGCATATAAAAAACATTTTGAAAAAATTTCAATGTTGGCCCCATTCATAGGTCATTTTTTCCCACCATGTACTCTAGCCCTAGTACAATGTCTTTTAATAGTTGTTTCCTTTAAAATTCGACCAAGAAAATTAAAATGAAATGAGGACGAGATGAGACGGTATATAGAGTGGGCATGTGAGTGATATTTGAGTATAAATATGAATGAATGAACTTCTCTTGGTTTCAATAATAATTTATTCTCTACTAAACAAGGCCAACCACATGAAGGTGGAAGCTCAAATGGCCCCTCCCCCCTGCTCACATCGCTTTCAATTCCCCAATACCCAATCTATAAAATAGAAAATAAACAAGAGCAACATAGTAATCATGCGTAGAAAATACCAAAACAAAAATGAAATGAAACTTAAAAACATAATTAACCCACATAAAAAATTATTTCAAGAGAATAATTCATACAAATTAAAATTTCTAGTTACATACCTCATCGACCAACAAAACATTTGTATCATCCTTCTTCTGTATCTTCTTCTTGATCATCCAACTTGACATTTGTATCAGCATCCGGTTCAGAAACAATGTTTAAAGGATTGATGATATCATCATCATCATCATCATCAATGTCATTTTCGAGCATATCTTCATCAATATCGTCATCAAGAACTGGCACATTGCCTCCTACGCCTGGTTCATCTTCTCTGTCTTATTCATCTGTCAACCCACATTCTTCCTACTCTATCTCTACATCATCTTCTTCATCTACAGTATAATTTAATAGCCTTCCTCTTGGATCATATCTAACTACAAATTACCAATCCCTCTTACCTCTAACCTTTGAGTAAAAGACTTGTTCACATTGACTTGGAAAAACATAGCGGTCATTTTTTTTTCAAAAACCGTTGTTTTAATCATCGGAAATCCATTGGCATGTTGAATAATTGTTCTTTTCTCATCATGTTCATGCATTAGTAACCTATAACATTTGACATTGAACAAAACTAATTTGAAGGAATTAAAGTCACAGTCAATTATATCATTCAAAAATCCATAGTATCTATTTTCAAATTCTTGAGGACGTCTATCACTCCTAGAGGAAACATTAGTGACCTAGAATACTGCAGTTATCCCACTATCAGAAGTTTTTATGGTTTCATCCAACTGTTTGATGCGAAATTTACAACCATTGTATCGCATATCCATGTGGTGTTTCAACTGCAATATGCCATACATGTAAAATATGCATTGTCAGTTAATAATAAACAAATTTATATAACTTGGAAAGTATAATATGAAAAAAACACACCTACATTCACATTAATATAATATAAAATAATTGAATAAAATGGGTGAATTTGTTTGCCTTTCCATCTTTCAAACAATATGCTAAATCTATTTCTCTCTGTGTAACATCGGAATATCCATTATGACGAGCTTCTCTAACCAATTTAGACGGCTCTTTCCATGATAACCTACCGCCATGAAGTTTTTTACATCTAGCAATCCATACCTTCATCCAGTCAAAATTGTTTGCAATGTATAAATGTAGTGCATCCTAGTCTTGAGCAACTGACCGATCATAAAATCACAATTCACCAATATTAAATATTAGTTATAACCATGGTAAATATTAATAAATGATGAAAGAATAAATATTAAATGAGTATGATCATATACACAAAAAAACAAAAAAATCATATTTATTAAAAATATCCACAATCTAATTACCTCTCACTTTCTTCATTGTACATTTCCCCAACAGTTGTTTCCTTTCAATTTTTTTGGTGGAGTTCACATCCCAAATGCAATCCATTGCATGCATAGCTTGCACTGATAATTTAGGAAGATATTGACTAATATACACCATGGATTTATATACCATATATCCCTCCACCATAGAACCCTCAGGACGTGCTCTTTGTCTAACCAAAGCCTTCAATGATTTCAAGTGCCTCTCCACCATCCACATTGACCTTGTGTGTACAGGTCCACACATTTCAATCTCCTCAACTTGGTGTAAGAGGTAGTGTTCTTGTGCATTGAAAAATGTTGGGTAGATACTTCTTTATTTCACACATTAGTTGAGGAATTTCTCTCTTCCAATACTTTATATCATCTTCATGGATTTCTTTCAATGACAACCATCTACAGATCATAATGCAAGAAAATAACATGTTTCAACAAAACATAATACATATTACATTACAAGTAAAACACATGTCATTAAGTACAACAAAAAATTGTTTTTTTTTTTTTCATATATATTGCAGCTACTTACCTCATGTATTTTCCAAGATCGTATATAACGTGTTTGACATTGTTGTCAAATTTGTTTGGGAGAGATAGAGTTAGAACACACTGTAACAATAAAAATGAATCGTTACTTGTTCAAAACTAGACAAAAAAAAAAAAATCTCAAAAAATGAATACGACTAATATATAAATATGAATACTAAAATGATTAATTACCTTAATGAAGGTATGTCAATCATGTGCTTTTACCCCACCAAATTCACTTTACTTAGTTAAGATATTCTTTATGTATGAACACAAACCTGTGGGAAATTTAATTTTTTGAATGACCTCTTTTACACCATTGTTTTGTTGCTTTGTTAATAACCATGGAAGGTTATTTTGGTCTCCATCATTATCTGATCGGATCACACTTTGCATTGCATTCTTGGTTTCCTGAATGTCATTACAAATTTTGACAATTTTTTCTTTATCCCTCCTGCCATCTATGATTCGCCATAATTTTTCTGTCACATTATTCCCAATATGAATTGTATCAAATAAATGAACTATTTTTAGGTCCTCATAGTACGGAAACATCATGAATTGAGTGGGATAACATTTCATTCCTCGTGGAAGCCCATTATTATTACCTTCATGACGACGACATTGATGAAGCATAAAAAAAATCAGAACACTATTTATGAAATGCGGTAAAATAAAATGAATAATTAAAATAAAATTTCAAAGCATGATTCCATTTACGATACATAAATAAAATGTGTACCTAGAGGATTAATTATGTCATATGCCAACTTCCATAGGCGAGGTGTCATTCTTTGTGGTTTTAGTCCAGTCTCTTTTTTCCCATTGAAAAGATTGTTTTCGGTAGTACAATACTTATGATTCTTAGAGAGGAAGTGTCTATACTCATCAAACACCTCCTTTCCTAAACTTTTTGAATGACGAGATTTCATCTTAGGACCACAAACTGGACATGCAAGTTTACCCTTTGTTTGAATACCTACAACAGATGGATTAATGTGAATTATTAATATACGAAATGATTATTTAAACAACATGCATAATATATTCAATTAATTATATACTATTCGAGCGTTAAATATATAACATTACATGTTGATTATTTGGGTTGGTTGGCATTAATGTCAACCCTTGAATAAAGTCCAGTAGCGAATTTTGGTAGCATAAAGGTTTGGGTAATGGACCCAAGTATTTTTATGTATAATGGTATAAGTTTTAATATATTTGAAGGTAAGAGTATTTTAGATGGATAGTACATGTCATTCCATTTCTAGTGGTATTTGGAATGTCACATAATTCCTCATGGTTAGAGAGTTACGGCCATGTCAAGTTGGAGAACCCTCATGAGTCATCTAGAAGCCCCAAAAGGTCAAAGTAGTCAAAGTGGTTGCAAAAAAGAAATTATTTAAATAGTAAAGTGAAGTGATGAGTGTACTATAATTCAAAGTGGATACAAAAGAAATTATTTAAATAATAAAGTTAATGGAGAAATTACTAAGTGGACAAGTGCTTAGAAGTGGGTTAGCCCTAAAAGAAGGAAAGTGGTTTAAGATGGTTAGAAGGTAAATAATAAAGTGAAGTGATGAGTGTACTATAATTCAAATTGGATACAAAAAAATTTATTTGAATAATAAAGTTAATGGAGAAATTACTAAGTGGACAAGTGGTTAGAAGTAGGTTATCCCTAAAATAAGGAAAGTGGTTTAAGATCGTTAGAAGGTAACCCCTTGAGGAATCTACATAAAAGTGTAAATAAGAGGCAAGGGTCTCTCATTTTAATTACACTTAATCATATTGAATATATACAAGTTTCTAAGGTAACCAAAGGATATCTAAGCCGAATTTTAGAGGGAAGGTGAAGTAAAGAAGGCCTAAATTCAAGGGAGGATAAATTCTTTTGATGATGTTTTCTAAGGTATGCTATTTACAAGTCATCTCACCATTTTTGCAATAATATTTTTTATAGAATGATTCAGACCATGAAATTGGGAGTTCGTAGAGGAAACATATCCAAGTAGTTGTGATAAAAATTTCAGCTTGTGGGTCGTTGTGTTTTTAAAGTTACACTCCGTGGAAAATAGGGTTTGTGGCTAGTCTTGAAACTAGTCTAAAACAAGTGTTTCGGGTAAAAACATCATAAATTCTTCATAAAAGATCCAAATTCAGTAAGACCAAATGTATTGGTTAGAGTACATTATTTAGTATGTTTTGTACTATTTTCAGATCTATACAACAAATATTTCGTGTGGGGCATTCTCTACAAGTTTGATCTCTAGAATAAGCCAAAATTCAACAAGGTATGTCATTTTTGCTATAACTCCTTTTATGAGAGGTTCCAAGTAGTGAAATGTGGAGGAATTGCATAAAAGAAACTAACGACCATTGTGAACCATTTTCATATATTTATTCATTACAAGTACATAGTTATGATTATTGCAAGTTAGGGTTGTTGACTAATCCAAAACTAGTCATGTGAGACCGAAGTAAAATTTGATGAAAATGTTAGTCTCTTGTTGAGGATGGTTTGCAGGTATGTGATCATATATACCAGGTTTGTTACAGAGTTACAAATCATATTTGGATGATGAAATTGATGAAGTATTTTGGTTGAGGTACATGTTGGTGCATGGTTGATGCACTTGTTTATGGTACATGCTCATTACAGATTGAGGTATAGGTTGGTGCATGTTGATGCACTTGTTTATGGTATATATTTATTACAGGTTGAGGTACAGGTTGGTTCATGGTTGATGCACTTGTTTATGGTACAAGTTGATTACAGGTTGTTTGGTACAGGTTGGTGCATGGTTGATGCACTTGTTTATGGTACAGGTTGATTACAGGTTGATTGGTACATGTTGACAACAGTATATCTCACAATGATAGTGTGACATTGGTTCCATCATTCTACTTCTATTTCAGGGTGGTTAGATGGAGCAAGGACAGGTGGTTGTAGCCACCTTCTGGTTGTATCCATAGAACATAGGGGGTTGGAGCCTCCTTTTGGTTTTAGCCAAAGAATTGGGGAGTTGGAGCTTTCTTCAGGTTGTAGCGTGAGAAACTAGGGGGTTGGAGCCTCCTTCTAGTTGTAGCCAGAGAATTTGGGATTTGGAGCTTCCCTCAGGTTGTAGCCTGAGAAACTAAGGGTTTGGAGCCTCCTTCCAGTTGCAGCTGGAAAACAAAGGAAGTTGGTGCTTCCAATGAATGTAATTCTTAAAGACATATAAGAAAAATAATTTTGTGGTTTTCTCCCTCTTTGGGTTTCCACGTAAAACATTTGTGTACTGTGTATGTGTATGATTGCTCATTTGTTCATTTTTTATTTACTCTGCAACTATTGGATGATAATGTTACATTGATATAACACTTACATTTTATGGTGAGAAATGATTAAATTTCTCTATTACTGATTCACCCTCCCTCTCAGTAGTCCAACAATTGGTATCAGAGTCAGTTCCTTCAGGAAATAGTTTAACCACTGGAAGAATATCATGGATTATTCTGAGAATGGAGTACCAATGTTTAATGGTCAAAATGGTTTAAAGTATGATATGTAGAGAAAAAGGAAGAAAGTATTTTTATAGGCACATGGACATTATATTTGGCTATCAGTTGTTATAGGATATGATAGTTCAAAAATGAAAAAGACTGCAGCCAAGAAGGAATTGAAGAAGAATAAAAAAATAGCAATGGATTTCATCTGGGAAGGATTACCTAATCTGCTAAGATAAAAGGTTGGTAAATGTTCTTCAGCCAAAAAACTTTGGGATAAGTTACATGACATATATTCTTCACCCATCATAGATTCAGAAAATGCCAAAGAAGATGCAGATACAGATCAAGAATAATTGTGTTCACCATGTCAAACAAATTCAGAAGATGAAGAGTACATAATCACTAGAGGTATGTTGTTTTTCTTTAATTGTGAAAAGCGCAGACAACTTGAAATAGAATGCCATGAAGGAAATGAGACAGAAAAACTAATTGAAAATGAATACAATTATGAAGAAGAATTGACTAGTGCTTTAGATGAACTAAGAGAAGAAAATAAGTCATTCAAGAAATAATTGATGAAACAAAAGGAAAGTTTTCACATTTTTGAAGAATCCCAACAGGTCATCTAGCACTTAAGAACTCAGCTAGAAGAAGCCAGAAAGATCGAAGAAAATTTTAAATATCAAAAGAAGTATGTGGAAGCCAACATAGAATCACAGAAGGAAGAAGAAGAAATGAGAGAGAAGATATTGACAGATCATCTTAAGGAAATAACTAACGATCTAAACCAGATTGAGGAAGAGTTTGGTCAAGAAGAGAAAGGATTTGAAGAAGAAATAATCACATTAAAAATTCAGCTTGAAGAAGAAAATAGAACAGAAGAAGTCATGAAGTCTCAAATAATGACAAAAGAAGAAGAGTTTAAGAATCTTGAAGAAGAATTTGTCACATTGAGAAGTAAAATCATCAAGCTCAACAAGAACGTTGAAGAGACAGAAACATCCACATTAGTTATAGAGAATGAAGAGAAGCACTCTAGGTTGCTAGAAAAGAAGAATGAAGAAAATAGAAACAGTTATGCATAAGTACTCAAAGGAAAGAGTCATGGTCAAACAGAATCTAAGAAAACTATTGAAGATACATCTTCAAGAAGATCATCCATGTTCAAGCCATAAGGAATATTCAATCATGATCATGATCAGTCAAGGTATAAATTCAGAATGAATACACCACAAAGAAGATCATTAACTCCTAGGTATGCAAATTTATTTTATGGTCATTGTTTTTATTGTACTAATTTTGGACACAAGGTTGTAGATTGTAGGGATTATAAAAGAAATGTTCAAGTAAGAAATGCCTATGTGGCCCCACATGACATTGAATGTTACAAATGTCATAACTATGGACACATAACTAGTGATTGTAGAAGCATGATCGATACTTCCATGTAAAAGAATATTGATATCATATATAAGAAAGTATGGATAATAAAACATGAAGAACATGTGAACAAAGACCAGGTCCTAGAGATCGCAAGATTGAAAATAAAACGAGATGAAGAAAATTCTACAGAGAAAAGGAAAGATGTCAGATACAGAAAGGTTTGGAAAATAAATGAAATAAAAGAAGGACATGTAAATAAGGAACAGGCTCAAGAGATTGTATTTTTCAGGCACTGTAGTGAGAAATGAATCCACGAAAAGAAAGAAATAAGTCAGAGCTCAGAGAGATGATGAATCTACTAATGAAGATGATGATGAATACACTTTAGAGAAGGAATTTTTCTGAGCCATCCAACTTAGATACTCCCAGGTAATATGAATATGATATAGGGGGAGTCTATGTGATAGCTATGATAGACCAAAGAACCATCCTTCGAGCAGCTTGCATATTTTGAGAAGAAAAATCCAGAGCATTCAGTTAGCAACAGTATAATTTGATAGATTAATCAAGACTTCATGATAGTATAGTGATAAATGGGTCAACATTATGGACAGTTGATCCAAATTTTATGAGCATAACGAAATGAATAAAAATTATTAACAGGTTCTTAACACAAAATAATAGAGATATAGTAAAATTGGTTTTCTATTAATAAAGAAATAAGCCGAAAACTGTAAAATGCAGCGGAAACAAACTTGTTGGAATGGTGGTGGCTTATCTTTGAGAAGAGATGTGGCGG
>JZKD02S1674954.1:208327-223561 GCA_000966675.3 Picea glauca
ATAATCATTCGATCCCCCGTCCATGTGCCCATATTTTCTACAATGTTTTTTAGTTGTTGCTATTAAAACTCTTCTAGGACGTCTAGTAAAACAATTTTTACAAGGGCAATAACATTTACCGTCACCCTTTTCACCCTCTTTAATTTTTTTCCCACCTCTAATGTTTTTTGACATTCTTCCCCACATACATATACTGAAAAAAATACTTTTTTTTGTTCGCCAAGAAGGTCGGCTTATACTCTTTTTGAACTGTCATTATTATAGCAAACTTGTCGCAACATATTTATAGATTTTATAACGTCGCAATTCCGACGATAGTTGACCAAGCTAAAGTTGACTTGGTCAAATACTAGGTGGTCGTTGGGGTGGGGAAAACCTATTGTCCACAATGACGCAAGTGCAACTAATATTTCACCAATGTCGCAAGAGAGATGAAAATTTTTATTCTTCGCAAGAGCAACGTCCTCCAAACTTTGTCGCAAGAGAGACAATTTTAGTAGTACATCACAATAGCGACGTTATCAGGAAATATGGGGAAAAAAATTAAAATTTCTTCTACTTTTTGACAATATGGCCAATTTTGTCCATAACGTCGCAAATAGAACATCACAATTTTTCCAATATGTACTAGTGACTCAACTTGAAGAGCTCCTTCTTTACTTGGAACTTCTCGATGAAAAATGTTGAGATGTCGCTATATAAAATGAAGCACATAAGAAATGTGTCAAGTCCCAATATCACAAGCTGATTCGTCCTAGGGTGTTCTCTGAAGGACACCTTGTTTTGGTCTATGACCAGCATAAGGATGCCTTAGGAGCAGGAAAATTCAACCTTCTATGGTGTGGACCATATATCGCAAGAAGTGTATTGGAAAAATGGGCTTTAGAATTAGTTGATTATGAGGGAAATGTGTTGCTAGAGCCTAGAAATGGGATCTACTTAAAAAAATACCATGCTTGAGCCTCGCAGCTCGAGTATTAGTTCTCTTGTAATTATTGTTTAATATTGTATATAGTTTGTGTAGGTGTATTTTTATTTTTCTACATTGTTAATGGTGGTGCTTCTGTTGTGTGGAAGATGCTAGGGGAGTCATCAGTTTATGTCGGATTCATAGACGGTTCTAGTACGCACACTCAGAACCTTACTTCCACTTCTTGGGTGATTTATTCACCCACTAACTAGCTAGTGTCCGTTGGGGGTGTTTGTCTCAAAGAAACTACTAATAATATAGCCAAGTATAGTGTTTTTATCAAACTATTTAGAGATAGTTTTTCATATGGAATTTGATCCCTCTAGGTCTATTTAGACTCTCAGTTGGTTGTGTCATAGTTAAATGGCTTATACCATATTCGTGATCCAGTCTTGTTACGTCGCTTTCTTAGAGTACGCCTTTTGGAACGATCTTTTGATTTCATTACATATATGCATGTTCCTAGGAATTCTAATCTAGTAACTGATGCATATGCTAATTACATTCTAGATTGGAATTTTTTTCATCATTAAACACAAACACATAACCTTGAACATGTAAATATTCATTATTTGCAAGTAGATTAGAATAACACACAAATATAAATAAATAAATAAATATATATATATATATAAAGAGGTCCATAGTACAAAAGTTGGGCTACTAGCCTCAAATGTTTATAAGTACAAAATTGTGCCCTTAGCACATAAAAATTCTAGGCATGATACCAGTTATCCCTATCATAATAGACTACGACATTTGATAAACATTGGAAAAGGTGGACCAATGTCTAGGGTACACCAACAACATGGTGCTACATCCCTACTAGAAGATCATCTATGATTATCATAGGGATAGAGCATGTAAGGGCCTCCATGTTCCTTCCATGCTCTACAACATCCTCGTCACATCATCATTGGACATATATTTTCCTCATCCTCAATACTTGTGTCATGGGAAGTTAGTTGGTCTCACTCGTGCTCTATATGCACATCCAAGGGACACGTTTTAGTAATATGGATCTCACAAAAAAAAATGTTTTTTTTTTCCTTTTAATGTGTCTAATATAAAAAACTAATGATTTAAATAACACACAAAAAAAAAGATTACCTACAAATCCAAGGCCAAGAGGAGAAATCATGTCTGAATCCTGATAATAGTTTATCCCACTATATGGATAATCATCAATGGTAGGTATTTGATGAGCCCACCAATCAAAGAAATCATTGTCAAAGGGATTAAGCATTTTTCCCCCTCCTAGGTGTGTAAGTAAATCATTCCATCGTATCAAGGATGGCCATGGTCATTGGTGTTATCTGAGAAAATATCTCGGGATAATACCCAATACTCTCTCAAAGAAGAAAGCACAGAGGACACTTTTGAACACAAAGTTTTTTTTTTCTGCAGTTTACAATTTGTTCGCTAAGTCTTCATGCAGGTGAGCATCATTCTGCTCCAATCAAACATTGTTGGCCTCAAGAATTCAACAATATATTGCATATGAGACTATGAAGTTATATTCAAGGATGTTGATCCTACAATTTAGGTAATCGTGTAGAGGATCTCTCTGAGACTCAAGTTTACAATGTTCTTGATAGGTATTTGAGTCTCTTTTTCTCGTTCCCATCCTCGCAATATGTAGCTATGTACTGATCGATAGTCATGCCACCTCCTCTATGAGTTTTGAGGTTCACCACTTCTCCTCTCTGAGATATACCAATGATGAATTAAATATCGTCCATGGTAATGGTCAATGATTGACCATCAAGCATGAATGCCTCTGCATCTAGGTGCCAATAGTCAATAAGGAGATTGAGCAACCTCCTTTGTGCCCACATACCACCAGTTTGGAAAAATTTATACATTCCACATTGATGAAGAGAATTTTTGGCATCGTCATCATCAACCACAACATTACTAACATCCTCATGCTCACGCTCTCTCCATTGGACAAACATCCTGCAAAATGTAAGGAAGAAGAGAGGTTAATATTTTAATTTTTTCATTTCATTGCTAGCCATCTATGGGTCATAGTATAGAAAGTCACAGACATCCATGAGTTTCCTTTTCTCAACTCATGGATATCCATGATTCACCTCAATACGAACCGCGGATACGCAAAGTTCGTGAGAAAAATGGTGTGGGGGCGCCCCTCGATTTCTCATGAAAACTCAATAAATGAATGGATGAAATTGAAAGAGAGGTAAAAACAACTTACTTGTTCCAGAAGACATGTGTTTTCGTTGCTCCAAGTTCCCATAATCGTCGATTTAAGGTAAGAGGGTTTTGGTAAATTTTAGGTAATTTTGGGTAAAATGGTGAAAATGGTATGGTAATTGGTAAATTATTACTATTTTGGTGATTCAAAAATCCACTTTTCCATAATTATATCATTTTTTCAATTGAAATAAAAGAAATGAAGTGTTCTAGTGTTATGGTTTCCTTTTTAGGTGGTAGAACTATACTTTGGGTATCTTTTGGTCCTTTTTGGTTGACTGAGTCTTTTTCAAGACTTTGGGCAGGTTATATTTTCGCATAACTTGCATTTTGGAATAGGGATTATACACCTTGCACTTTTTGCATTAACAATTGTGATCTCCACTTTGCCTTAGGGTCAATCCCAATAACTTGCGACATGAACCTATCTTTGTGCTTAAAATGATGTCTTGTTGATTGTAGAGCCTACCTTCCATGGGTGTCCTAGTTTAGAGCCCCTTTTCATTTTGGCACCCATGCTACATTTTTTTTGTTAGGCTTGGGAATCTTGGTTAGTCCTGCCATGTCTTTTCGTTGAGGCTGCATATCTTCTTCTCAATATTTTTTTTCCTTTTACCTATGGGACTCCCTCTAACGTATGCTGCTATGTATGAAAAGACTTTTTCAGATTCTTCAACATGTATTGTGTTATTTATTGGCATATAGAGTAGGTTCCATTCCACCTGCACAATGTATTTATCCATATCGCTCACATATTTTCCATAGGATCCACCCCATTCATTAGCGTAACTACACCCCTCGATTTTCTTAAAGGTGTCGCTTATGGATGGTAGAACTTACCTCTTCATGGGTGTCCTAGTTAGTAACTCACTGGCATTTTGACACCCATGCTGCAGTATTTTCTGTAGTCTTAGAATCCCTATGTAGTCCCACCATGTGTTTGCGTTGAAGCCGTATGACTTCCTCTCAATCTCTTTCTGGCTAATTCACCAACAGGGCTTCTAAAATTTTGTTGAGTTTTAATTGCATTGCATATTAACCGCTCACACTTTTAGGCCTAATATCGACCTCATTTTGATATTGTTTAACCATTTTCTTATGAATTCCTACCATTTTCTATACTTGAAATTTATTCCTTTATGACTCAACACCTTAACCCTAGAGGAAACGTTCCCTGAGTGTCCATGTCATGCACATGCTTCCTTGCATTGAGCATAGGTATGTTCCTTGTTCTTTGAAACTAGTTTTCTTTCCCGCGACACTTGTTTCCTCTATTGTACTATATCATTATTTTATTATTTTTCAGGCTTTAATAATATGAAAAGGACAAAAAGAAAAAAAAATAAGGCAGGAAAACATCTATCTCTTTTGTTGGCAGCAGTCTTGTCTCCCTTAAACATAGCACAATATTTGAGTCAGTGTCTCAATATTTTGGGTTTATTATGGCTTTAGGAAACGTTTTCTCATTTTTTAGTATAATCACCTCTGGTTGGTTATTATTCCAACCATATGGAGTGTTTATTGATTCCCCCTATATCACGAATGTATCCCAATTTATAATCCATGTTTCCTAAGTCACATAATGTGTTGTGTTTTTGTTCAAGGGAAGTTTCAGCATGATTTGGCCATTCTGTAGAAAGTCTTTGACCTTTAAATTCAGCTTTCTTGTGCTAGTCAAGTGCATCTCATCATCACAAGTATCTTTGTATCCCACGCATGCTAGTATAGAAGGTCCCCATTGACTTCTTGTTGGAGGGTTTTCTCTTATCAACTCTGACACATTCCTCTGAGAGTACAACCTAGAGTTGCACCCTGGGCCTATTTCCATCATTGATAGGTGACCTTGGGCTCAACAGATGAAAAACCATCATTGGTTGTTGACTGAGTGGTTTCCCTTGTGTTCAAAGTCAATAAAAATCATCACACATAGGGGTTCATACGATACCTTGGTTTCCATCTGACCCCATTGGTGGATTCCTCGTCTTTGTCAATAGTCTCCATTATTGGATACTATTTATAGAGTATTTTTCATGTGTTATTCCATCTGGTGCATACCAGAATCATACCTCAATGTGGTCCTTACAATCTGTTCATCTGATTCCTTCAAAATATTTGACCTTTTTCTACCCCTTGTGATGGATGATTTAGGATGACTTAATTCCTTCCTTCCATCGGATCTCTTCCCATCGACTTCAACACATCTTTCTCTGGGAAAGGGATATAGAGTCATGTTTGGTACCTTGGGGCTTGTGGTCATCAGTGGTAGGTTCGCTCGCTATTGACAATGGGAATACATCAATGTCCCATGATCGATAGATTCTACCAGGTGTTTAGCACTAGATCATTTATTCACACTCGTTATATTGTACTATGGTACCTTGACACCCATTATCATCATCGATATGTCGTCTCACGTTTGTTAATGGTATACATAAATGACCAATAATCAAACGGTGTCTCATTGTGTTGGACCCCAACACATCTATTCACATAGTGTAGACTCGTACCACGACAGATCAGTTTGAATATTCCAGGTGAAGTATGAGCATCACATCTTTTGTGCTCCTACCCGACATATATTGAGTGTACCACCCCATAGACATTGTTACTTGTAGAGGATAAATTTGTTCACTTCATTGTTTCCAAATATCCTCTATTTTTTATTTTGAGACATAGCTCCACTGTGTATACATTCGTGGCTATGATCTACTTTTACATGGATCCATTGTGTATTCCTCATGGCCATGATTTATACTTTATATATATCAGATGGATCCACTGTGTATTGTTTTTGGCCATGGAAATAAATCATAGTTTCATATATTCCATGGATCCATAGTGTAGTTGATTTGGTGGCCATGCTTAAATAACTCTTGAGCATGGGTATTCCTGAATCGGGAAGAGAATACTCCTACTTGATCTTCACCGACGGTTTTTGTTCTTAGATCAATTGTTCGGGAACCTTCATTGGGCTTACCTCAATGGATCCTCACCTCTCAAAGTTATAATGTATTTATATAATCAATTTCTCATTTGAACTCACACATTAAGGGGCATATGTTATATAACAATTTTCCACATCATTGCATGTGTGAGATGGCTTAGCCATTTTCCCTAGATTGCAAACTTAAATCCCATCCTTCATCAAAATCACTTAAAAAACAATATTTTTTTTCCATCCGCGAGTCACCAATGTACAAACCATGAATGTCCACTCCTTGCTAGTTTGAAACTCGTAGATGCCATAAAAAAATATGAAAAAATAAATTATTCCACATTTCCAGATGGAGTTTTTGGTTGGTCTTGTTCCAAAACTTCACTTGGCCTATACACAATGGAATACAACCACCTCAACCCCTTGAGGATAAAGGAACCTATGAGGTCATGGGTGAGGGGGACAACCTAGATTCAAGATTATGGAAGATGAAAATGTAAGATGCAAATGGAATATTATATATATCAGAAGGATATTTTCCTACCATTGGGCGAAAAAGCAAAGAAGCCGACGAGTATGAAGGACGAAGAATGGGATATTATTGATAGAAAGGCACTGGGAACGTTACTATTGTGCCTAGAAATGTCGGTGGATTTCATTATTTCAAAATAAACGACAATGGAGAATCTAATTAATGCATTGGATAAACTATATGAAAAACCCTTGGTCTCCAATAAGGCATTTTTATTGAAGCAGTTATTTAATATGAAGATGTCATAAGGTGGGTCTATTTTCGACCATTTAAATGAATTTAATACGGTTACTAATCAGCTAAGTTCTATAAAAGTGGGCTTTGATGATCTGTCTCTAGTTCAAACACTTTGAAATTTGATGATGTTTTTGGTGTTATCCTTAGTGAGAAAATGCGACGGAAAATCATAGATGAGACATCAAGTAGTTCATTGACCATGGAGAACAAGGGAAGAAAAAATGATAAAGGAAAGAGCTCATGGAACTGCAAGAATTCTAGGAAGTGTAGATCCAAATCCAGATTAGGAAAGATAGAGTGTTGGAATTGTGGGAAGAAAGGGCATCTAAAGAAAGACTGTAGAGATCCAAAGAAACAAAGAGATGGACAATAAGAGAAAATTCAGGAAGAAAATGTAACAGGTGATGTGTTAAAAGATGTTTTGATTCTTTCTTTAGATAATATTATTGAATCTTGGGTAGTAGATTCAGGGGATTCATTTCATGCCACACCCCATAGGAAATATTTCCAACATTATGTTCAAGGTGATTTTGGATAGGTTTATTTGAGCGATTATGAACCATGTCAAATTGTTGGAATGGGTAAGGTAAAAATAAAGAAAAAGAATGGAAACCAACGATTACTAAAAGATGTGATACATATACCAAATCTGAGAAGAAGTCTAATTTCAACAGGACAGTTGGAAAGTGAAGAATGTATATCTAAATTTATAGATAATGTGTGGAAGGTCACTAAAGGATCACTAGTAATGACAAAATGACAGAAGGTAGGTACATTATATTTATGTACTAGTAATGTTGACTCTTCAATATCTTTAGATTCTACAGGTGTGGATACAACAGTGTGACATAATAGGATTGGACACATGTGTGAGAAGGGGATGCAGATAATTCACAGAAGGAATTGTTTCCAGATCTTAAACAATTTGATTTGGATTTCAGTGAACATTATGTTTATGGAAAACAAAAGAGAGTCATATTTCTCAGGGTTGGAAAGGAAAAGAAGAGTGAAAAGTTAGAGCTTGTGCATACATATGTATGGGGACCAACTTAGGTATCATATCTTGGTGGCTCTCATTATTATGTTACTTTTATTGATGATGCAACTAGAAAAATTTGGGTTTATTGCATTCGACAAAAATATGATATTTTTGGCACTTTTAAGAAATAGAAAGATTTGATTAAGAATAATATAGGAAAAAGGTTGAAGTGTCTTAGATCATACATTGGAGGTGAATATTGTAGAAAGGAATTTGATGATTATTATTCATACCATGGGATTCGTAGAGAGAAGACAGTTCTAGGAACACCACAAGAAATTTATGTGTCAAAAAGGATGAACGGGACAATCATGGAACGTGCAATGAGTATGAGATTGCGTGTTGGGTTTTCGTTACAGTTTTGAGCAAATGTTGTAGATACTAAACAGAGGGCCTTCAAGCTCCTTGGATGGTGGAATTCCATAGGAGCCATGGATAGTTAAAAAGGTAAACTACTCATTTTTGAAGACTTTCGATTGTGAAGTAGTTTTCCATATTGATAAAGAAAATAGAACAAAGCTTGAGGAAAAATACAAGAAGTGTACCTTTATTGGATACAATGTTAATGATTTTGGTTATCACTTATGGGATTGTGAAATCATAAAATAATTAGGAGTAGAGATGTGGCATTCAATGAAAAGGTCATGTGCAAAGATCAGTTGTAGGGAAAGAAACAAGAAAATAAAACACAAAATACACATTGCTTGATGAAATCAAAGAAAATGAAATTCCAAAGGTACTAGAAAATCAAAATGTACAACAATAGGGAAAACATGCACCTCAAACTCCTGCAAGTGTCGTTAGAATATATAGTAGGTTAAGTATACCAAGTGAATGATACTCTCCTTTATTGCATTATTTATTGTTGACTGACTTTGGTGAATCAAAAAGTTATGAAGAGGAAATTCAAGTAGACTCTAAAAAGAAGTGGGAGAAAGGAATGAAAGTGGAAATGGATTCCTTGGTAAATAACCATACTTGGGACTTGGTTCAGTTTCCTGTAGCAAAAATAACATTGCATAATAAATGGGTTTACAAGTTGAAGGAAGAAGATGGAGGAAAAAAGAGATACAAGGCTAGACTTGTTGTAAAGGAGTTTTCACAAAAGAAAGGTATAGGTTTTAATGAAATAGTTTCTCCTATTGTTAAAATGACTTCAATTGGGACTATTATAAGTCTTGTGGAAGTAGAATATTTTCATCTTGAATAGTTATGTGTAAAAACAACTTTTCTCCATGGGGATTTGGAGGAAGAGATTTATATGCAGTAGCCACAGGGGTATGAGGTAAAAGGGAATAAAAATTAGGTATGCGAGTTGAATAAGAGCTTGTATGGCCTAAATCAAGCTCCAAGGTAGTGGTATTTGAAGTTTGACAGGTTTATGACAAAACAAGTTTATAGTAGATGTCATTTTGATCACAGTGTTTATTTTAAGAAGATAGAAAATGTAAGCTATATTATCTTTCTATTGTATGTATATGACATGATTGTTGCAGAATCTAACATGCATGATACAAATGTGCTCAAAAATAAATTATCTAATTCATTTGCGATGAAGGATTTGGGTCCTGCAAAGAAAATCCTTAGTATGAGAATAATAAGGGACAAGAAAAATCGCAAATTGATATTGTCTCAGGGTGAGTACATAGAGAAGGTGTTGGAGAGGTTTAGAATGCAGAATACAAAACCAGTTAGTACACCTTTGGCAAATCATTTCAAAATAACCAAGGAAATGTGTCCCAAGCCACAACAATAGATAAAATACATGTTTAGTGTCCCTTATTCATCAACAGATAGAATACATGTTTAGGGTCCCTTATTCAGCTTGATGTATGCTATGGTGTGCACAAGACCATATATTGCACATGTAGTGGGAGTTGTGAGCACCTAGGTATATGAACAATCCAGGTAAAGAACATTGGGGGGAAGTAAAATGGATTCTCAGGTATTTGAGAGGTACTGCTACTCATATATTATGTTTTGGAGGTTCAAACATTGTTCTACAGGGATATTTTGATTTATATATGGCATGTGATAAATATAGCAGGAGAAGCACCACAAGGTATGTTTTTAATGTAGGTGGAACAATAGTAAGTTATATTTTGAAACTACAAAATTTTGTTGCACTTTCAACAACGGAAGCAGAGTATGCTGCTACTACAGAGGCTAGTAAAGAGATGATTTGGTTACAAAGGTTTATGGAGGAATTGGAAAAGAAGTAGGAGAATAGCAGGTTGTATTGTGATAGCCAGAGTGACATTCATATTGCAAATAATTAATCCTTCCATTCTAATTCTAATCATATACAACTCGGGTACCATTTCATACAATCCATTTTGGAAGATGGACAATTGAAGTTGGAAAAGACACATACTAGCCAGAATCCTGCAGACATGTTAACAAAGGTAGTAACTAGGGAGAAACTAAGTTCCTGCTCAGTTTCAGTTGGTCTTCAAGCATGAAGATGAATATGATAAATTTCTTGGCTCCAAGGCGGATCATATTCCAATAGGTACAACAACAGTGGAGTTGTTGTGATCGTCCTCCAAGTGGGATATTGTTGGTTGTGGAGCTTGATTATCATCTTGATTCAGAGGTCTTATTTCAGTCGCATTTAGACCTCATTACCTGACGAGGGGGTGTGGGGGATATCCCCCCCCCCCACATTTCTCACCAGGGGGGTCCAGAGACGGGCATAGAGAAATTTCAAATCCCATCCCCCAATAGGGGTTCGGGGGTAGATCCCCGGAAGATAATTTTTTTGGAAAATTTCCTTGTAAAATATTGTAATTTCGTAGTTAATATGGACCATTCATTATAAGGTCACAGATCCAATGGTAGAATTTATGTTAGGGTTTTTTTCCCTAGAGGAAACCCTCTTTTATGAGGGAATTGTATTGTGGTTGTGTATGTGAGTGAATATTATATTCCGAGAGAGGAGACTGTAAGAGAAAGAAGAGGAATTTATGGCGAGAATGTTATAGGTTGTATCCCTTCATTTTTTGGATAATAATAAAGGAAGGACCTGGAAATTTCTTTGGTGGATGTAGCCCACACTGGGTGAACCACATATATCTATGTCTCTATGTAGTATGTATCTTATGTGTTTTATTTCTTCATTTGTTTTATTTCATAGCTCTACGGTCCTTTTTTTCTAACATTAAGTTGTTAAATGGATCCTCTGGATTGTTGCAGGATGATCCCTTTGATGTTTCCTCTAACACTAGTTCAACTATTCCATTTTTCAGTCATTTGACTAGATAGTCGAAATTTATTATTGTTTCAACTCGAACATTGATCTCCTAGTCGACTAGTCCATCGATCTCTGTATCAATTGGTCTGCCATCTCTATCAAATGAAAACTCTTTGAATTTTGATCGACCCGTAGTAGTGAACCATAGTTCACATATTTCTTGTCTACCTAGATGGGATTCCAAGACAATTGAAGCTAGTGGAGCTGATGTTGATGATGTTTCCATGTGATGACAAACTCAAAGTTAGAAGAAACATGTTAGTGTTTCATTGATGGCTCATGTACATGAAATTTATAATCATGTTTCCTACTCGAATGCTCAAGGATTACATGAATGGGAACATGTTATGAAGATAGAAAATGATTCTTTTTTGAAGAATCACACTTGGGACTTGTTCCTCAACTAGAAGGAAAGGACATTGTGAAGTGTCAATGGATCTACAAGACCAAATTTACCCTTGAAGTTGTTGTTGAGAGACATAATTCATGCCTAGTGGTGAATGTATTCTCTCAACAAGAAGGAACTAACTACACCGAGACCTTTTCCCCTATTTCAAAGATGAACTATGTTCGACTAATTCTTTCCCTTGTTGTTTATTTTGGATGGAAAAACCATTATATGGATTTGAAGAGTGTCTTTCTTCATAGAGACCTATTTGAAGAATTTTTCATGGAACAACCACCTAGTTTTGTGACATATTCTAACTTATTTTTTCGACTCAAGAAGTCTCTTTATGATTTGAAGCAGGCTCCTCGAGCTTGGTATGCTAAAATGGATAGTTTATTTCTTCAACTTGGTTTCAAACACTATGAATCTGATCACAACTTGTATATACTCCATACCAATGGAGACACTTTCATTCTTGTTGTATATGTAGATGATCTTCTCATTAGTAGAAATAATAATGATCTCATCCTTATATTGAAGAAATAACTTGCTAACTCCTTTTACATGATAGATCTTGGTACTCTGCATTATTTTTTGGGTCTTCAAGTATTACCACTATGTCATGGATTTTTTATTTCTTAATCTAAATATGTGATGGATATTTTGACACATTTTAAGATGGTCAATTGTAATTCCTATGCTACTCCTTTTCAATCTAGAGTATATAACCAAAACTTGTCAAACCCCCACAATCGATGTTACTCTTTATCAACAATTGGTCGACACTCTTGTTTATCATACTCATAGTCGACCTAATATTTCCTTTGTTGTTAGTGTGGTTTCTTAGTTTATGCAGGACCTCGAAGAAAGTCACTGGAAAGTAGTCAAATGAATTATCTAATATATCAAGGGTACCACTCATTTTCGTATCATGCATTGTCAAAGTTCATATTCATTCGTCGACTTCACCGACTTCGACTAGGATAGTGATGGTGATGATAGGAAGTCCACTTCTGGTTATGTGTTTTGTTTTAGCAATGGACCATTTGTGTGGTCGTGAAAGAAATAGAAGGTAGTATCCTTGTCAACTACAGAAGCATAATATCATGGCACCGTTCAAGTAGGTACTAAATTTGTTTGGATCCACCAACTTATGGGTGAAATTGGACTTCCTTTTTCACAACAAAATAATGTTTCTTATTGGTAGTTTGCAACTTTTTTGAAAAATATATCCCTCACCAGCTTATATATGTTGTGTTATTCTAAAAGGTCCTCCTTAAAAATTGATACAACTTCAATGGTATATTTATAACAATGTACCTGATACCTGAGATATTTGAATTCTCTTTTCATTTCTTAAACTTCCATTTCCTCTACTCTAGCCTTATTTATGGAAACATGTGAGATTTCCACTCCTTCACCTATAATTTCACTTAATTTGGCCTTTTTGACATTGAATAGGGTTTCTTCTAATGTACATAGCATAGCACTACTCTACAATAATATTACGCTTCCTTTATGTCCTTCTAATAGTTGATTGTCTCTTTATGTCATAGTAAATGGACTCTACATCGACAACCTCATCCAATGGTTCTATAATTAGTTGATCATCCCATGATAAAATACTTTCTAAGATACCTGGGGTATGAAATTGTTCCATAATGGGTGCTTTTCCCTTGTCTACTTCTTTGGATTTATCCTCAACTGTTTTTTTCCCTTCACTTATCACTTGGTCTTTGTCTAATATACCATCATGTCTGATGCGTATGGACCTATTTGTTGTTTATCCTCACCTAGTCCCTAAGTTGTGGAAGGTGTAGTAGTCTCCTTGTTTGGGGTATGGATAGGCATGTGTGTTTCACTAGCTACTTCAAGTGTAGTCTCTTGTTTCTACTCAGGTTCTAGGGTTATGCCAGCCTCTTCAAACTTATCAATTCTATGAGTTTTGTTGAGATCTTGAGTTGATTCACCTGCCACCTCTTGGTCTACTTCTATAGTTGGCTCTTGATTTGGTTCTCTAATTCTTGGTTCTTGGAGTGCTTCCCCAATTCTTGGGTCATCTTCACTCTCTATGGGAGTCTTAGTATTTACCACCTTCTCCTCTTCTTCATGTCTCAAATCTATTATTTATTGAAGAGGGAGATCAAAAGGATGGGAAATTTTCATCTATTCAGTAGGCTTCTCAGTGGGATGTTGTGATTTCTCTTGTTCCTTGTCTCTTTCTTCTTCCTCTTTTTTATTCAATGCTTACATTGCTCTTTAATAATTTTCTATTTATTTCTTAATTTTCTTCTCACACTCTTTATTTCGATGTTATTCCAGAGTCCTTATTTTTTATTATACCTATGCTTCTCTTTTTTTTTTATAAATCACTTCTTCATTCTTTTTCCACAATTCTTCCTTAGTCTTGCGTTGAAGATCTTGTTCGTTGAGTGACCTATTTTTCTCTTCTTGGATGGACTGTTGTTATGTTTATTCCTTCAATCATATTTAGTCATCTCTTATTACCTCTTCTTCTTCTCTTTGAGCATTAAATCCCTAGGTTAAAACCTCCATTTGTTGATATAGAGATAGGGTTTTGAAAATTGTGAGACTAGGGGTAGATTTCCTCCCGACACTTGTGCCCAGTTTTGCACATCCTCTATAAATTCTTCTTCATTCCATTTTTCATGAGAATATGGCCAACTGTAAGTGATTTGATCAGTGTGTTTGGGAACCAAACATTTTGGGTCATGTATTCTAAATCTACTGTTGGATCAGGTTGTCATTGATGCCAAAGGTTTGATTAATTGATGTCAAAGGATTGATGTCAAGTATTGATGCCAAGTGATTGATTGATGTCATTGATTGATGTCAAGTAATTGATTGATTCCAAATGATTGATTTATTGATACATGATGCATAGATGAATATGGATCAATGAGTTATCATTGATATGATGCATAGATGAAGATGGATCAATGAGTTGTCATTAATATGATGCATAGTTAGATAATTATTATGTTATCATGGTTGATAAGGTGTAAAAATGGATGAAATACAAAGTGGTCCCCTTATGGTGAAAGCCCTCATGGGAATACACTTTGTGGTTGAGTTATCCTAGAAGTATGGTTGGATATCCCATGCTTATATATGGAATAATGAAATGAAGATGAGTGAATTTGTTGGTGAAACTATTATAGACGGATAGTGCTTGTTATGCTATTTCCGGTGGTATGTGCAATGTCACATAAATCCTCACGGTTATATATTTATTTCCATGAGAAGTTGGAAAACCCAGGTTTAGGTAATGGACCCAAGTTTGTTTGATGGATAATGGTATGAGTTTTGATATATTTGTAGGTAAGAATATTCTAGATGGATAGTACATGTCGTGTCATTTTTGGTGGTATGTGGAATGTCACATAACTCCTCATGGTTTGAGATTTATGGCCTTACGAAGATGAAGGACCCTCACATGTTGTCTTGAAGCCCCAAAGGTCAAAGAAGTCAAAAAAGAGCTTGCAAAGAAGAAATTATTATTTAAATGATAAAGTAAAGTGACAAAGTCAAGAAGGGTTATTTAAATAATAAAGTGAAGTGAAAAAATCAAAGAAGATTATTTAAATGATAAAGTGAGGTGACAAAGTCAAGGAGGAATATTTAAATGATAAAGTAATGGAG
>JZKD02S1674954.1:233077-267399 GCA_000966675.3 Picea glauca
AAATAAGCAACTAAAAGATAATACCCAGAATATGGGAGCACTGAAGAATGATGGAAGACCTGGATGATCTTCCCGGTGACTAGGGTGTGTCTTTCAATACCGAAATCAACCAACTCGTGTCTTCCTCCTGGAATACACTGAACTATCTCTCCTGAGATGCGCCTCTTCTCCTCAATGACAAGTCATAATCTTCATAATGCTGAATTAGGTCGCTGCCCCTTCCTTTATATTTTTCCAAAACCCTAAATCATGCTGAAACCCTAAATCATTGTTGAAACCCTAATTCACTGTTGACTTCTATTTTTAGCTCATAATGACTTAAAAGCGTTGTTAACTCTTGTTATCTCAATGTCAATTTCTGAATATAACACCTATGACTGGGGTGACCTCTAGTAAAGCGTTGTTAACTCTTGTTAGCTCAATGTCACTTTCCGAATATAACATATGTGACTGGGGTGACCTCTAGTAAAGCATTGTTAACTCTTGTTAGCTCAATGTCACTTTCTGAATATAACACCTGTGACTGGAGTGACCTCTAGCAACCCTGATTACCCCTCTTTGGCCCTGGCTATAGTCTAACGGGGTGGTTTAGACCATTAAGCCTCCTCTTCTGGAGCTCCTATTTGGAAAGGGACATTACAGAGACTGAACACCCATAGCAGAATGGAATCCTTGAGGTAAGATCAAGTGTGTTATCTACTGAATCATATTCAGGTGACAATGGTAACAATCATGTACATATGCTCTCTGGCCTTGAATAGGTCACGTACATATGTGAGTTGTCTATGTAGCAGGCCACGTATGTGTAATAAATCCTTGGGAAAGGGGATATGCACAAAGGTTGCATCTTGATGTAATGATATAACTCTATGTTGCAGGGTCTGACATGGTTTGTTGCAGGATCTAATACTGTTTGTTGTAGGTTTTCATGATTCTATATTGGATTATGTAATGTGATGATAAAAAATAATGAAAGGCTAGCTTGGATGCATGGCACTACCCCATGAGTATAGATTGAGGCATTTTATGTTGAAGAACAATGTTGGTTATGACAGTGAAGTTATGGCACCTTGGTTATGTGATATGTCATGATGATGCTAGCTAGAGATGTCATTGATCTATTGAAGCATACTACTAGTACATGTGTTGTTGGATGCTTAGTATTTTATCTAGTAAATGGAGGATTGAGGTTGATATGTTGGGGTACATAACTGGTGCATATTTAAGTTTCATTGATATATCTTATGATGTATTATTGGAAGCTTGCTTTTTGGAAATATTGATGCATGCAATTGGAATATGGTTGGACTATATATTGAGACATGTAGTTGGTGAGTTGATGAGGTGATCATGTTGTACATCATTGATGATTCATATCTTGATCTACAGTTGATACATGATTGGTACATTTCTAGTACATTGGTAGAGGCACCTGCTAGCAGTTTGATTGACATATGTCTTATGGAGGATTTGGCATAGATATATGTCATGTTGTAGTATTGGTGCATGGTTTATATACTTGCAGTGATACATGTTGATGTACATGTTTGGTACACTCATAGATGGTATATGTTTGGATGATAGTACTTGACTAAAAATACACCATTGGTATTACTTGATTAGCACAACAATTAGTATTTGTTTGAGATACATAGTTGTGGCACTTGGTTCATGGGGGAGACGTATCATGAGTGATATGACACTTGTTATGACATGCACATGTTTGGCATGTTGGTAGATACACATGGTGGCATATTGGCAGAGGCATGTGGTTGATATACTCCATTGATGATATCGTATGGCACATTGTATGGTGTTGATGCACATGGTTGATGTACATGGGTGTTGTGCATGATGAGCACACATTTTGGTACATGATGTACTTGGTTGATATTTCATTCATGACTCTCTATTTTTTTGACATATCTTTTGTTTCATGGTATGACATGAGTTTTGATGCATGGACAAGTCCAAGGATCATCATAGAAAGAGCAGTTGTTCTATGATCCAGTTCATCAGTAGAATTTGCAGTAGAAGCATATTAGAATGGTAGCATATTGTTCATCATGCAGAGAAGATAGGGGGAGACATATCCATAAGGAGAGTCATTCTTATTCCCATGATTCTAGGAGGAGATATTTATTAGATGCATACTTGGTAAAATGGCCCTATACTTGAAGAAAGAGCACAAAGGCATAATTCTAGGGCCAGCAATGGTCACAGGGGGAGTATGAGCAATGTATATTTAGAATTACATCGAAGTGATATCCCTTGTTCAAAATGGGAGAGATTATTCAGAGGAATATCAAAGGCATTCAGACAGTTGGATCATCCACAAGGGGAGAATGACCCTTTTCCATTGATGTCAAAGAGGGAGAGATAGTCACATTCATGTGATTGATTACTATTGATGTAGAGCATGCCTTGTCTACATATTGACATAAATGATTGGTGTTGACATCAATGTTGGTATTGCCATCAAGGCCAAAGGGGGGGTTTGTTGGATCAGGTTGTCATTGATGCCAAAGGTTTGATTGATTGATGTCAAAGGATTGATGTCAAGTGATTGATTGATGTCAAGTAATTTATTGATGCCAAAGGATTGATTTATTGATACATGATGCATAGATGAAGATGGATCAATGAGTTATCATTACTATGATGCATAGATGAAGATGGATCAATGTGTTGTCATTGATATGATGCATAGCTAAATCATTATTATCTTATCATGGTTGATAAGGTGTACAAATGGATGAACTCCAAAGTGGTCCCCTTATGGTGAAATCCCTCACGGGAAGATGCTTTGCGGTTGAGTTATCCTAGAAGTATGGTTGGATACCCCATGCTTATATATGGAATAATGAGATGAAAATCAGTGAAGTTATTGGTGAAAATATCATAGATGGATAGTGCTTGTTATTCCATTTCCGGTGGTATGTGGAACATCACATAAATCCTCACGGTTAGAGAGTTATGGCCATGAGAAGTTGGAGAACCCAGGTTTAGGTAATGGACCCAAGTTTGTTTGATGGATAATCGTATGTGTTTTGATATATTTGCAGGTAAGAATATTCTAGATGTATAGTACATGTCATGCCATTTTTGGTAGTATGTGGAATGTCACATAATGCCTCATGGTTTGAGAGTTATGGCCTTACGAAGATGAAGGACCCTCACATGTTGGCTTGAATACCCAAAGGTCAAAGAAGTCAAAGAGCTTGCAAAGAAGAAATTATTATTTAAATGATAAAGTAAAGTGACAAAGTCAAGAAGGGTTATTTAAATAATAAAGTGAAGTGACAAAATCAAAGAAKATTATTTAAATGATAAAGTGAGGTGACAAAGTCAAGGAGGAATATTTAAATGATAAAGTAATRGAGAAMTTTCTAATTATGGAAAGTGGTTAACCCTAAAATGAGGAAAATAGGTTAAGTGACCTAGAAATGGGTTAAGTGACCTAGAAGATGAAGAGTATAAATAAGAGGCAAGGGTCTCTTGTGAAGAGTATCTCTTGTGCATATCTTGAGCATGATTGAAGATCTATTCTGAGAGAGAGAGAATATGGAGGATCTCATGAACGCATCAAAGTTTTGGAAAGTCTGAGATCATGACGGAAAAAGTATCGAAAGTTCAGAAACCCTAGTTTTTAAGGTATATGAGGGTTGTAGTGGGCCAAGACACATACATACGTGGGTTGTATAAAGAAAGGGAGCGTATAGTGGATGAAGTCATGGAGATTGGTGGTTGAGTTGATGACAAGCTCTTGAAGACTAAAGCAGGTTTCAGATTTGCATTCTATGGGCTCAGATCTGCCATAGAAACTTTGGTATGGTTGCATTGTTGTCTTGATGGATATTCTTATTTGTTGTGTGGTGAATGCTTGAGGCATTCTTGGTATGACTGTTATGATGTGGTTGAGTTGGTTGATGGAGTGAGCAACACTCTCATGATTCAGTATTGATATGATGGCTATAGTATATTGGTTGTTTATACATGATTGCGTAGCAGTCATATTGAATGGTTGAGGAGCATGAGTAAGTTGTTGGAGAGCTTGGATGTGTAGTGACTTGTTGTGGGTCAGTTTGGATAGTGAAAGATAGAAGAGAATGTGATTGCAGGTTGCATAGGATCTGAGTGTGTGAAGCAAAGTAAAACCCTAGTTGCTCATAAGTACACACAGGTTGTAGTTTAGACTGACCGCGTACATACATAGGTTGTAATACTGGTAGGGTGCGTACATACATGTGCTTCACTACTGATAGGTCACGTACCTCTGACAAATTGATATCTGTTGAGGATTGTTGCTTCATCGTAGTTGGTGCTGAGGGTGTAAGTTGAGTCTTGCATTATAGAGTTGGTGCTCTTGTAGAGTTGTACTCTATTCAGTTGTTGCTAATAAACCCCAAGGATTGAAATCCGTAATAAAAAGAAAATTGTATATACATCTTGTGTTCTTTGTGTTCATTGTGGTGATAATTTGTTGATGATATATTGCTAATATATGTTGTTGATATGTGTCCATTTAACTAGTTACAACTGACAGCAATGAGTAATGAGTTAATGGTGATTTCTAACTAATGATTTTTGTGTAAGAGGAAAGTTTTGGGAAAGAGAGCCCTACAATACTATTCACCCCCCCCCCCCTCACTGTAGTCAGTGTGTACAACATCTACAAGGGTCAAACCTATATTCCACATGACTCAAACCCTGATGCTTGGCTTGTGAGGTGTCTTTAACTAAGTAATACCCAAGATGGAAACCATAATGAATGAAATTTATCTTCTTATGTTTGAGCAAAGAAGCATTGAAAACTTAAAGAATAGTATGGTAGAAAATATCCCCAAGCACAACCTTATCAGTTACATATGCAAGTGATAGGTTAGGAGGACGAGTTGCTACAAAAATATTAAGATAGGTGTGTTTTTGTTTGATATAACAATTCCCAATATGTAAGAGAATTTTATTATCTTGCTTCGATAATATTGGACATTCTTGGCAGACAATAATGGTATACATCCATTCCAAAAACAAAGCATATATCATAGCATAATAATTCATGTATTTTTTTCCCACAATATGCTAAAATTAGCATGAATAGGGTTCTTTGATACATGTCAATTTAGATTCTTCTCAAAAAAAACATTTCAGGGACACATGACATCCAGTAAGTAAGAATCCATGTAGAATAAAGGAACTTCACCTGACTGAGGATTTTGAGCTTGCTTAATTTTTCTACTAAGATAATTGGAAATATTGGCTCCCCAATTAAACATTTTTCTAGAACAGGCCATTGTGTATGTCAACAACACCCATTCTTCAGTAAACTGTGAGAAATCATTTTTCCCATACAACAGCAGATCATGATAACTTTATACATGTAAGGCTCCCGCAAACCTATCACACTATACCACCCCAAAGACTGGTTGGAAATTTTCTTGTCTTCTTTCCACCAAATAGCTATGATTTTTCTTACATCCTGTTGTCTATGAAATTTTGTTACAAAATCAATGTTGACTAATGATTTTAGCTCATGTAGCTTGTATTATTTATTGATTTCCAATGGAAGAAATGTCTATCAACATGACTGATAATCCAT
This sequence comes from Picea glauca, assembly GCA_000966675.3. Taxonomy (NCBI): domain Eukaryota; kingdom Viridiplantae; phylum Streptophyta; class Pinopsida; order Pinales; family Pinaceae; genus Picea; species Picea glauca. The sequence continues at coordinate 238,677 of JZKD02S1674954.1, forward strand.
TCCAATGTTTCTATGCAAGGAAAAACTAGAACCCTTCTTGCAACCATATGCAACTGAGAATAAAAAATGTTTGGGAAAACATTATAATCCATTTCTCTAATAGTTGGTTCATTGTGTGGAGTCGATGTGGGGTAGTCTTCATCCCTAATTTTAATGAATAATGTGTTCCATGTAGGAAATGGAACCTTTGTTTTGGTGGTCAGCTAAATGTCCATGTATAAAGGTGGTTGCGAAAAAACCTTCTCTAAAGGAAATCTAATTACCATCTCCAATTTCTTTGTTGGTTATGCTCCTTCTGCCAATGTCAGAGTGGATACTTCCCATGCTTCTCTCCCTTTTCCTTTCAACATTTTCTGTGACTTCCTAGTGGAGGTTCCTCTCGATGGCATTGTTCCTATAAGGAAACTATCCATTGATATAATGAGTTATGGAAGAATATCAATCCTTTGAGTCATAATTCAAAATGAGAGGGGTGATGCTAAATAAGTTTGTGTGAATCTACAAAAAATGACATTTAATGGAACTAAGTATGAGCAGAAAATAATTACCAGAGTCAGAGATGCATAGAATTGAAATTCAGTTGTTAATTACACCCTTTACGATCCATAAATGCAAAATTTGATCAGTACTTTCATCACATAGTTTTCTTAGTGATGAACACTCAAATCAAATTAAAATGAAGAAATCAATTATCTTTAGGTAAATATATGCATAATACTCTAATGAAAACATGAACCAAAAAAGGTCGAAAAATATGGAACTATACGTAGTGCTAAACTTCTACAGAAAAAGAAAAGTGGTAACCAAAATACTAAAATTTTAGGGTGTGTTATGCATTCAACACTCTCGTTGTCCTATATTTTGGGAATGGATATTTGTTAGGCACCTAACCTCCCTAACCCCTCATGTAGGTAGAACAATATATTTCCATGTACTAAAGGCCAATATTAATAAGGCCTAGCAATAAGGAAGAATAAGTCAAATGTAAGAAGACCTAATAGAAGATTTCGCTTCTAGAAGGATCTTCCTCTAGATTGTTCTTTTGGATAGATAGATTTAGTATAAATAGGAATAGAGGGTATGAGAATTTTTGTCTTGAGAATTATTGTAATAGAGTGCTTCTCTGTTGGAGGTTACCCCTCATAGAGGAAAGTGAGCATTGCTTCCTATCAATAAAGGTATTATTTGGTGTTGTGGTTTCATCTATTGTGTTGTTCCATTGTTATTCTTTGCAATATTTTTGTTTCATGCTATTATAATAGATTGGGTACCTTACAAGTGGTATCAAAGCACTTTCCTTGGCAGAAAATTGTGGGTTGATTTTTCCAGGGTAGAGATGTATTCTGATGTCTTAAAGATACAAATATTTCTCGATCAGCGCATAAATCTATGGTCAAGGAAGCATACATGCAGGAACTACAATTGGTACTTGTTATCCCCACTTTTTAGGGATAACTAGGAGATCATGTCTCGAGGCCCACAGGTCCTAGACATGGAGTACCGAGAGCAGGATTGACATGAGCATGGCCCTGGAGAGCCCGCCTTTTCTTCATTCATCATCTTTTGTCTTGTCAGCAGCAGCAACATCTATCACCATTGGCTTCATCCTGCATCAGAAGAGGTTCTTGCTCCATGAGATAATTGGTCCAGGTATCATGGTATGTTTCACATTTGATCATTGAAACTTTTAAATATATGCATCTGATTCCTTTTATCTCTAACAACTTCTTGGATCTTACATTAGACCACTTGACCATGCTTGGGGAAATTAATAGGGTGCCCTAGCAAGCCTGTGCCCATAGGTCTTGGTTTTCCACTAGGGGGATTTCTTAAAAGCGATCGTCCGCTCCCATCATAGCACCATTGTTTCATCTTATCTCCCACTCATTTATCCCATTCCCCTTGTACGGGCATTGGGTTGACCTATTTGCAGGATTTCACCTTATCTCGTGGCAAAAAGGGGCTAAAGGCCCAGAAGGAAAAAGTGGATGGTAAAAGACAAAATCCCAGAAATAAAACCCTGAGATGCTTCGCCCAGAGATCCCCGAGAAGGCAGTAAAAAGCCTCTGAGAAAGAAACAAGAGGGACCCGAAAAATAACAAAACAAGACCTAGTCAGAGGATAGGGGGTCTCATCATGAGCTAGCCTATTAGGTCCATGGGTACCTAACAATATGACATTACCACCATTTGGTTACCATGCCAGGGCAGTGACGTTTAGTTGCATGGCAAAGGGAAAGGGGGTCTCATCACGAGCCAACCTTCTCATCTCTGTGAAAGTACTTGTGGGTAACGTTGTCATCTCTGGTCACCATGCCAAGGAAGTGTCCCCTGGTTAGTTCTTGAATAAAAAGAAAAAGAAGAAGAAAAGAAAATAAAAGAATAAAACAAGAATAAAAAGAATAAAGGCAAGAATGGGCTTGGAAAAAATGCATCCATGATAGGTACAGCTCGCCTTCTACAAAGGCACCCACAGGTAACATGTATGCATCCTTAGCCCTTACTGCACCCACATGTTTGGACATCCCCTAGCCATATCACCTCACTTACATGGCTTGGATAAGATCTTCCTGGAAACTTTCCTTTTCTTGTGGACACTAGCCCAATAGGATGCCTTATCCTTTTCTCCAATCTTGTATTGCAGGTTTTTGTAATGTCTTTGAGCTATTGACTAATGTACTAGGGGTTTTATGCATATGTTTAATAATATTGATGATGAGATGTGATTGACATTGTTATGATCCCTGTGACTGATGGGACCATGGAGGGCATAGCATTTGATGTGCAAGACCATGCCCGACAGACAAATACCATTTAGACCGGTACAAATGGGCAGATGACCAGTTCAGACCTCCATGGGGCTGAAGATCCCACCATATGGATGTTGAGACCCCATTAGGGGGCAGATACAAGATGGAGATGGATCAAGGCCTTTCCACTGGAGAAGAAGAGGTCGTTCCATCAGGGGCACTTTGGTTGAGCTAGACCTAGGGGGATTGACCCACTTGCAGTGGAACGTTGGCTCCAGATGACCTAGGACATCACCAAGAGGTTTATGACATCATCATGAGCATATGGCAGATGGAAAGGGTGGTTGGCACGTGTGGAAGTTTGGAAGATCCCAAGAAGGGCTAACGTTTGTCTTCTGTATGCTGCACTGGCCATAGAAAGGGCCAACGTCTCCCTCAGAGGGGCTTGATGTCTCACCTTTTTCTTGATTAGGGTTTTTACTTAGCATTTAATGTAAAAACAATATGATTTTGACATTATGGACTTGTCGGCCTTTTTATGACCTAAAAAGTAAAATTAGGTCATTGATTCACTATATATTGAGGGTTTTGACTCTCATTTTATCATCAATTTTCACTCACTCATAGTGATGTCTGATTTTTAGCGCCCTATTGGGATTTTTTGCTGAACTAAGTGATGCGCACTTGTTGAAGGAAGAGATTTTTGGCATTTATGGTGTTTCTCTTGAAGGAGGGTGTTACAAATAGGATTTGCATGGTTATTTCTTCATGAATTGTAAGTGTTTTTTTCTGCAAAACTCCTTATTGAATGGTTGTAGTTTAAATTTCTTTCATATTGCTTATAAATTTGTTGAATCAAAACCCTAGGTGATAAGAACACAATTAGGTCCTTGTATCATGTCCCCTTATATAGAAACTTTCATCCATTGAAAGAGAGGAAGAGAGCATAGTCGTAGCTACACTCCTTGTTTCTCTTTCCCCTATGCTAGTCGTACCTTTTAGAATCCAAGAGGAGGAAGATGTCCCAGGCCTAGGTTATCTACACTTAGGGTCATTTTTCCTTTAGGGTTTGATGAAAGAGCCTTGTTGTAGCAACACTCTCCCTCATTAAGCCTTCTTGTCTTGATTTTTTGCTTCATCTGAGCTAGTCATTTTTCGGGAAGGAGGAGAGAGCACGAGGCCTTGCTTTTGCAACACTGGAGTGAGCCTCTCTCCCATAGGGTTCCATTTTTTAGGCCTTTCTCTAGCAGCACTTTGAAACCTTTCCCTCTAGTCCTTTGAAATCTCATCTCCTTCAACCTATGCGTCCTTCACCTATTGACTCCATTTTACCCTAAGGCACTGATCCCAAGACCTCCAGCGTTGAAGTAAGACTTTGATCCAAACACTCTGAAAACTTGAAATTGAAACCCTAACTACACTAACCCTAACCTACTAACCCTAAGTTGTTGATGTCATCATTGGATATTTCATCTTTATTGTGGCAACATTTTGTCTTTTGAGTAATTGAATGGTAGTTGAAGGCATTAATTGAGTTAAGAAGTGATTTGTTATATTGAATGTTGTATCATTCGAGTATTTATTGATGAAGTGACATTAGTGCCATTGCTATTTTGTAAACTTTGACCTCATCAACATTTACTTTTAAATTTATCATATTGAATATCAGATAGTCTTTAAAGTATATGAAGTATATATCAAGTTTATTGTTGCTTTGTTCTCGGGCAAGGATCCTACTTGGTTGTCTTTATTGGCTATAAGTTGGACTATCTTCTTTGGTGGTGATTTGTGAAAGGGGAAACTTGTCATTGTCTGATTATCCTGTAAAGCCTCTTCAAAACCCCAGGTCACCGGGGATGTCTTCCCTGGGCCTAACCTCCCTAAAGAGAAAGAACCTACCCATCATGGTGAGATTGGGTTGGATAGGTTCTTGTTATGCCAGTTTGCCCTTCTACCTCATAGCCTTTTCTCCTAGCTACAAACTGTGCGATAAAATTTTGGCGTCGTTTTCAAGGGACACTGAGTCATTTCTCCTCAGACGACAAATCTTTTCAGTAAGCCTTGCCTCGGAGCCTTATCTTACAAGCCTACCTGACGACTCCACTAGGGTGTTTTCCCTATTTCTTTGATAGTTTCAAGAAAACTATCTAGCGAATCCATTGATGATGAAGACAACAATGACTTCACAATGGGATCCAGGGAACTACAAACCTTTGGACATGAGTAAAACCCCGGGATATCCCAGACAAATGCCCCCCTTTTATAAAAATTGGCTCCCTAGATTTGCTGGCATCGATGGAGAAGGTCCTGATTATCACACGAGAAAATTGTGGGCTTTCTTTCAATACCACCCTGTCAGTTATGAGGTTGAAGATTTGGTGATGAAACTCTTCTCTACCTCTCTGCATGGAGAGGCTAGAAAATGGTATGATAATCTTCCATCCACCAGCATCACATCTATGGACCATTTTGAAGAAATCTTCCTTGCAAGGTGGTTTATGAAATTGGAAGATATACAATCATTGTTGAAAGGTATTGAATGCATAAAACAAACAGAGGATGAGATCATCAAAGTTTTCAAGGATAGGTTCTAGAGATTTCTTTACCAGATTCATGAAAGCCATAGTCCTAAAGACAAGAACGTCGTTTATCTTTATGCTAATGGACGTCAGGGGCATTTGAGCTTCCTCCTAAATAAAAAGAATCCAAAAACACTTGCAGAATCTCACAACATCGCCATTCAAATCAAAAAGAATATTTCCTTGTCCAGAACCAATGACCATACCATGGACACTCTCATCTTGATAAAACTAGTTTCCTTTGAAACCTTTGCTGAAGATCCACAAGAGAAAAGGGAACAAGTTTTTGACCAGCAGAATAAGGATGTGATTAAGGAGAAAGAACCTAAGCAAGATGATGAAGTATCGATCTGCACTCCTCCTTCTGATAAGGCCATCCAAGAGCCTGTTTCTCCTGCACAACAGAATGATAATGAGGTTAGTTGTTTCCCTTTTCAGGATACCGATGACACCTTGTTCCTTGATTCAGAAAATGAAGGAGAAATGAAAACCTTGAACGAAATGGATATTCCTTGTTGTACAATCAAAGACAAAGAAGCAATCCATGAGGATGAAACAATAACACATGTTGAAAATGCCAAAGTCCTCAAAGCCCCTGCACGAGAAGAAATAGTAAGTTTCCCTCCTCCCCTAGTGTTTGATGGTGCTTTACTTTATGATGAAGAAAATGAGGAGGAGGAGAATGAATTTTCAAATATTTCAAACCCTGCATGTTATGACACAGATAGTGGCATTGTTGATAACATTGATGAGTTCATACATGTTGAGAGATGTAGGTGGGATATAGTTGGTTATGACCTGGATCCCATCTATGACACTAGGAGTCATTTCAAAGTGTTTCCCTTGCAATTATCACAACAGATTACTTTTGACCAGTGGAAACAAAGAGATGAGATTTTTACCCGTACTTTTCAAAAAACCAAGGATGACCTAGTACCTTGTTTTCCTGATGATTTTCAATCTTACCTTGAGATTTTTTATGAGTACTCTTCTGAGCACTTGGAGTCTCTCCATGAAGATGATTACCAACCACTACTGTGCCCGGGTTTTGATACAAGTAAGAACATTGTTTGCCTAAAGAAGGATTCTCATGACTTCTCACTCCAACCACCTGTTATTAATTTACCTTGCTTTTCCATTAAAGGTGTAGTTGGGAAGTATATTTTTTATGTTGAGTTTCCTCTTAGGCAAACCCTAGATTCCAAGGGTTGGTTGGATACTGCAAGTTTGACTCTGTTATCTCAGTTTTTCAACTTTCCCTTGATATTTTTCTAGTCGTCTGCTAGATCTTTGTCGATCCTTTCCTTGACTCTAGAGCGTGAGGATGTCCTAAGTAGCCAGCTTGTAGGCCCTTTGAGTTAGTTTTCTAAACCTTGGAATTTTCATGACCCTTTCTTGGAGTGGATTGAATACCTTCCTCAGAGATTGATTTGGCAGGATTTTATCCCTCCCACCCACCTCCATGAGCTAGACTTTGAGATTTCCGATGATATGATATATATTCTAACCCATGACATTTTTGTGCTTGATTTATCACTATTTTGGTTTATGATGAAGCAAAAAGGCATGTATTGAGGAACGTTGTTGGATTGTCTTCATTGGTTGTTTGACTACACCCAACATTCCAACCAATAGGTAAGTACAAGTAAGAAGTTTTCTTTCATCGTCTTACTCATTGATTGATTTATTTTAGTATATACAGCTATGTATGCTTGGGTGGCATTACTACCCCAATTTTGTTACTAATACTTCTATCAAGATTGAGTAGGTCTGGAGGTTATGCCAGAGATGTTGAGGTTCTCATGCACTCTATGGTGAGCACATGTCCCCGAGTTGGAGCCAGATGTTATCCCCACTTTTTAGGGATAACTAGGAGATCATGGCTCGAGGCCCACAGGTCCTAGACATGGAGTACTGAGAGCAGGATTGACCTGAGCATGGCCATGGAGGGCCCACCTTTTCTTCATTCATCATCTTTTATCTTGTCAGCAACAGCAGCATCCATCACCATCATCTTGATCCTGTATTAGAAGAGGTTCTTGCTCCATGAGGTAATTGGTCCAGGTATCATGGTATGTGTCACTTTTGATCATTGAAACCTTTAAATATATGCATCTAATTCATTTTATCTCTAAAAAATGCTTGGATCTTACATTATCCCACTTGACCATGCTTGGGGAAATTGACAGGGTGCCCTAGAAATCCTGTGCCCATAGGTCATAGTTTGCCACTGGGGGGATTTTTGAAAAGCCATCGTCTGCTCCCATCATAGCACCATTGTTTCATCTTATCTCCCGCTCATTTATCCCATTCCCCTTATCTGGCATTGGGTTGACCTATTTGCAGGATTGCACCTTATCTCGTGGGAAGAAGGGGCTAAAGGCCCAGAAGGTAAAACCGGTTGGTAAAAAACAAAATCCTAGAAGTAAAACCTCTAGATGCTTTGCCCAGGGATCCCCGAGAAGGCAGTAAAAAGTCTCTCAGCAAGAAATAAGAGGGACCTGGAAAATAACAAAACAAGACCTAGTCAGAGGATAGGGGGTCTCATCATGAGCCAGCCTATTAGGTCCATGGGTACCTAACAGTATGACATTGCCACCATCTGGTTACCACGCCATGGAAGTGACCTTTGGTTGCATGGCCAAGGGAAAGGGGGTCTCATCACGAGCCATCCTTCTCATCTCTGTGAAAGTAATTGTGGGTAACATTGTTATCTCTGGTCACCATGCCAAGGCAATGTCCTCTGGTTAGTTCTTGAATAAAAATAAAAAGAATAAGAAAAGAAAATAAAAGAATAAAACAAGAATAAAAAGAATAAAGGCAAGAATGGGCTTGGAAAAAATGCATCCATGACAGGTACAACTCGCCTTCTACATAGGCACCCATAGGTAACATTTATGCATCCTTATCCCTCACCGCACCCACGGGTTTGGACATCCCCTAGCCACATCACCTCACTTACATGGCTTGGATGAGATCTTCCTGGAAACTTTCCTTTTCTTGTGGACACTAGCCCAATAGGATGCCTTGTCCTTTTCCCCAATCTTGTATTGCATGTTTTTGTAATGTCTTTGAGCTATTGACTGATGTACTAGGGGTTTTATGCATATGTTTAATAATATTGATGATGATATGTGATTGACATTGTTATGATCCCTGTGACTGATGAGCCCATGGAGGGCATAGATTTTGATGTCCAGGACCATACCCGACGGACAGGTACCATTTGGACCGGTACACATGGGGAGATGACCAGTTCAGACCTCCATGGGGCTGAAAAGCCCACCAGATGGATGTTGAGACTCCAATAGGGGGTAGAGACAGGATGGAGATGGATCAGGGCCTTTGCACCAGAGAAGAAGAGGATGTTCCATCAAGGGCACTTTGGCTGAGTTGGACCTAGGGGGATTGACCCACTTGCAGTGGAACATTGGCTCAAGATGACCCAGGACGTCACCAAGAGGCTTATGACATCATCATGAGCATATATAAGATGGACAGGGTGGTTGGCACATGTGGCAATTTGGAATATCCCAAGAAGGGCTAACGTTTGGCTTCTGGATGCTGCACTGGCCATAGAAAGGGCAAACGTCTCCCTCAGAGGGGCTTGATGTCTCACCTTTTGCTTGATTAGGGTTTTTACTTAGCATTTAATGTAAAAACAATATGATTTTGATATTATTTCCTTGTCATCCTTTTTATGACCTAAAAAGTAAAATTAGGTCATTGATACACTATATATTGAGGGTTTTGACTCTCATTTTATAATCAATTTTCACTCACTCATAGTGAGGTCAAATTTTTAGCGCCCTATTGGGGTTTTTGGCTGAACTAAGTGATGCACACTTGTTGAAGGAAGAGATTTTTGGCATTTATGGTGTTTCTCTTGAAGGAAGGTGTTACAACTTGGGTTTGCATGGTTATTTCTTCATGAATTGTAAGTGTTTGTTTTGCAAAACTCCTTATTGAATGGTTGTAGTTTAAATTTGTTGAATCAAAACCCTAGGTGACAAGAACACAAGTAGGTCCTTGTCTCATGTCCCCTGATAGAGAAACCTTCAGCCATTGAAAGAGAGGAAGAGAGCCTAGCCGTAGCTACACTCCTTGCTTCTCTTTCCCCTGTGCTAGTCGTACCTTTTAGAATCCAAGAGGAGGAAGACGTCCCAGGCATAGGTTGTCTACACTTAGGGCCATTTTTCCTTTAGGGTTTGATGAAAGAGCCTTGTTGTAGCAACACTCTCCCTCATTAAGCCTTCTTGTCTTGATTTTTTGCTTCATATGAGATAGTTGTTTGCCGGGAAGGAGGAGAGAGCATGAGGCCTTGCTTTTGCAACACCCGAGTGAGCCTCTCTCCCATAGGGTTTTGTTTTTGAGGCCTTGCTCTAGAAGCACCTTGAAACCTTTCCCTCTAGTCCTTTGAAATCTCATCTCCTTCAACTTGTGCATCCTTCACCTATTGACTTGATTTTACCCTAAGTCATTGATCCCAATACCTCCAGCGTTGAAGTAAGACTTTGATCCAAACACTCTCAAAACTTGAAATTGAAACCCTAAATACACTAACCCTAACCTACTAACCCTAAGTTGTTGATGTCATCATTGGATATTTCATCTTTATTGCAGCAACATTTTGTCTTTTGAGTAATTGAATGGTAGTTGAAGGCATTAATTGAGTTAAGAAGTTATTTGTTATATTGAATGTTGTATAATTCAAGTATTTATTGATGAAGTGACATTACTGCCATTACTATTTTGTAAACTTTCACTTCGTCAATATTTACTTTTAAATTGCTCATATTGAATATTGGATAGTCTTTAAAGTATATGAAGTACTAACCAAAGGCTGCATATATCAAGTTTATTGTTTCTTTGTTCTTGGGTAGGGATCCTACTTGGTTGCCTTTATTGGCTATAAATTGGAATATCTACTTTGGTGGTGATCTATGAAAGGGGAAACTTGTCATTGTCTAAGTATCCTTTAAAGCCTCTTCAAAACCCCAGGTCACCGGGGACGTCTTCCCTAGGCCTAACCTCCCTAAAGAGAAAGAACCTACCCATCGTGGTGACATTGGGTGGGATAGGTTCTTGTTACGCCAGTTTGGCCTTCTACCTCATAGCCTTTGCTCCTAGCTACAAACTATGTGATAACAGTACTTAAGAGCACATTTTTTTCCACCCTTGTAACCCATGTTGGCACCCCTTCGAGTGGTAGTGCATCAGACAACACTTGTATAAGGATCGGCCTAGATATCCTGAATCCCTCCGTAGATAAACCAATTAGTCTCCTGACTACTATAGTGTCACTGAGAAAAACACTAGAGAATATACTATCTAGTACCTAGGTAGTTGGGTAGTACGGATAAGGGCACAGTCTAGCCTCCTTAGTTGGTGCCCTAAGATATTGGGTCGAGCAATATTGTTGGACCCCACATGTATATAAGAGAGTTATATCACAAGGAAAACCCTTGTCTGTAGAAACCCTGAATACCCTAACTTTTGGGACAGAAACAAAAACATAACAGAGAAGACCTATTGTCGTGCAACTATACCTCCTGCATTTTGGTTGCGAAATTCCTACACATTTTTCCTTATAAACATTTGGCCTCTTTGTCATTGAAATATTATTCAGATCGGAGTATAACTATGCAAGAGTTAAGAAAAAAGTTTGGATCTTGTTAGGACCATTATTTGAGACATATCCCATTGGATTCCTCTCTTTGCCCTGATTTCAGTCATACCTATCATTTTTCAGCAAAAAAAAATCCGTGGATCTGACCCCTTCCCAACACCCCTATTGGGAATCTATCCCATTGACTTCATCTCTTTTCACTGATCATAGTGATAACAATCACTAGTAACTCATTTTTTTGTGGTCCCATTTTCCCCCTGTCCCATCCCCATGGCCCACACTCGCAGCCAATATTGGGAAGAACGTCTCACCATCTTGGACAAAGATCATGACCAAAGCCAGAGTGATATCTCTTCCATCATGTCCAATATTGGTAACATCAACTCCTAGCTTGCTCCACTTGAATCAATTCCCACAACCATCACTCAAATGACCACCACCTATCATCAATTCCAAGATGCAATGAACATTTTGATCGCCTTGTTTAATCCCACCCTAGATCCTTTCTCTTCTTCCACACCTTATAACCATGATGTTCCTTAATCCTCCCAATCCACCTATTTTCTTGATCTGGATTTATGAGTGGAACAAAATGACTAAAAAAATGAATACAATAATACAGATATCGGAGAACAATAATAGATATCCAATGAACAATAAATTCTATTGAATAAATAAAATAGGTTGAAACTGTAAAACTGCAGAACTGAAAACAACTTGCTCGAATTATGGTAGTTATCTCTGAGAAGAGATGTGTCTGTTATGTGCATCCGTCTAAGAAGAATGATTACAATGAGGCTCCAGAGGCATTTTTAAAATTACTCATGAATGCCAAAATCCTAGACATCCAAAAACCTTACCCTAGGAGATGAAACGCCAAAAGTTATGTGGGCCTCGATGGGTAAGTTAGTACCTCAACTTTCATGGGTCGTAACTTTTTCATACAACCTTTGTTTTAGGCACATGATAGCCCATTGGAAATTTATTTTCAAGAACTACACAGTATTCTTTCAAACTCTGAATCCGTCTATAGTTTGACTATGACAAGCCAAAAAACAGTGTTTAGGGCCCCAAAACAGCCCTGGAAGTACAAAAAGATGTACTGACATGAAAACTTCCAAAATGGACCAGTTGGATTGATCTGGACTATTTTTTCCGTGAAATGAGAGAAGAGATATAATAAAGAAATTTACAAAGATATCTTGGATATCCAATATTATAACAGAAATGTATAAGAGATGCAACCATAAACACAGATATACAATAATACATAATTTTCTATTAATGAGAGAAAATGTACAAAGACTGTAAAATACAGAGTGAAAGACTCGATAGAATGGTGGCATCTTATCTCTAAGAAGAGATGTGATGGCTACTCGCATCCATGAGAAGATGATTTTACAATGAGTCTCCAAAGGCCTTTTTACCATAAATAAAAACCAAAACCCTAACCTCGGAATATGAAAATCCAACAGTTGTGTGGACCCCATTTTGGGTAGTTTGGTGTATCAACTTTTGGAGGGCGTAACTTTGGCATACGATCTCCGTTTGGGGCACATGATAGCTCGTTGGAAATATATCATCACGGAGATTCATTTTTGGGGCTCAATCAGATCCTTTGGCTATCAATGAGAAGCTATATCCCAAAAACCCTTCATTTAGGCCCTCAAAATGGCCCCGGAAGTTAAAAACTGCTAAAAATAGTAAATTACCAAAATTGCCAGAAAACTGTTTTGAGCCAGTTGGAAAAGGTGGGTGGCCACCAATATCCACCAGGATCAATCCTCCCTCCTTAGGAAGAAATGGTATCCATTACGTTGAGTGCTCGGGGGAGAGGAAAAAGAGTTTGTTGAATGTGCATCTTGATGAGTTGCTTGCCTTGTTGGAGAAGTTGTGTTGCTTAGCTTGTTGAAGGTTGTCACGAACCTGTGGCTAGAAGGGTTAGAAATTTTTAACCAGTCTAGCTACATGAGATGCATATGTGCAGAAGGAATATTTACACTTTGTTGCAATCTTGTTGACCTGTTTTTGTTGGATAGAAGGTGCTTGGACTGAGGCTGCAGTGGTGTTCTTTTGTTCACTCTTTGAATAGACTGTGAAGAAGATGAATTTCGTAGTATGAGATACTACCTTGTGGCATTGTTTAGGTGGGACAGTAGTTGGAACTACCTCTGGTATCCTATAGAGATGACCCCCCAGAGTAACAATGACACTACGGGGTCGAGACTCATAGATAGCATGGAGCTTCCACATATATGGCTAGCCCAAAAGAACACCATAGACATCCAGTGGGGAAACATCACATAATACCTCATCCTTGAAGGTTTGGATTCCATATGACAATCGGCATTGTTGGCTGAAATGAAGATCTCGTCCCTGGCGAAGCCACCCGATGTTGTATGGTTGTGGGTGTGGTGTTGTCGACAATCCCAACTGTTTGACGACCTCTAGTAGGATGAGGTTCTTCTAGCTTCTGCTATCAACAATAAAATGTAGCGGGGTCCCCTTCACCCACATCTATGAATGAAAAATGTGCTCCCCCTCTTCAGGATCTATTGGTTCTTCTGGTTGAATTGTTGCGGTCGCGACAATAGCAGTGGGGTCTGCGTCGATGATCTATCTTTTGTCAATATTTTCTGAATCATATTCTGAATCAGGGTTCAGCTCCTTGTCTTTGATTTCAGCCACCAATGACTGTTTTGAGCGACATTCATCAGTTTTGTGCCAAGGGCCTTTGTGGAAATTGCACCATTTTTCGGTGTCCTTCTTCGTCTTCCTGTGACCCTTCTTTTTATGTGGCTTGGACTAGTTTAGGAAGACTATTTTTTAGGGCCATATTTATCATACTTTGGTTGTTGTGGATTTGTAGACTCGAAATCTCATTTGTTTTGGTGTTTAAATTTCTACTCGATTTTAACAGCATATCGATAAGTAGCATCGAGTGATGAGATGTCTAGAAAATCCATTTCAGTTTGGATGTATCTGTGTAGAGCCCCACGGTATTTCAAAACCAAATTTCATTCGAAGTCTTTGTTACCCAGCTTGGTGCACAAGGTATGGAAGGCATTGGTGAGATATGGAACTGCTTGGCCCCTCTCTTCCCGCAATGTGGTCCATCTCATATATTGGTCCTCATAGTTTCCAATAGGGTAATATTGTTCCTTTACCGCGTCCACAAAAAAATCCCAAGTGGGATCGACCCCATATATTCTAGACTCTTATGTGGAACTTTTCTCCTAGTAAGTTTCCCACCAATGTTTGACATGGGGGAGATATTTAAGGAGTGCAAAGGTGATCTTTTCCCTGTCGAAAAAATGGTGAACAGAGAAATAAACTTCTAGCAAATTTAACCATCTATATAGGGCATCCGCATTTATCTAACCTTCAGATATGGGAATATCAAAATTAACTTGTACCTTGAAAGGATAGGTTCTTCCAAAGTGGTTGTTTGATGAAGATGCACCGGTTTCTATCAACAGGCATTGCAGGATGTGGGAAAAGATCTCCATCTTTTCGTCCCTATGTTGCATGAGAGATTGCTCAAGCAACAAATTGATAGAATCGTTTGCTCCGTTGTTTTTATTTTCTTCTACCATGGAGGGTTTCTTGGGCATGTGAGAGAGATTTTCTTCAAGAGAGACAAGCTCGAGACCCAAATTGCTATACTCAGACCTTGTCAGGGACATGCACTGAAAAAAAAAAAAAACGATCAAGAGTAACCTGCTTTGATACCATTGATCCGGATTATTTTTGGCACGAAATGAGAGTAGAGATGTAATAAATAACCTTACAGAGATATATCAGATATCCAATATTTTACTAGAAATGTATCAGATATGCAACCATAAACACAGATATACAATAATACACAATTTTCTATTAATGAGTGAAAATGTACAAAGACTGTAAAATACAGAGTGAAAGACTCACTAGAATGGTGACAACTTATCTCTGAGAAGAGATGTGACAACTACTCGTATTTGTGATAGATTATTTTACAATGAGACTCCAAAGTCTTTTTTATCATAAATAAAATCCAAAAACCTAACCCAAAAGATGAAAATCCAATAGTTTTGTGGACCCCGTTTTGGGTAGTTTGGTGTATCAACTTCCCAGGGGCGTAACTTTGGCATACGACTTTGGCATACGATCTCTGTTTGGGGCGCATGATAGCTCGTTGGAAAGCTATCGTCGAGGCAATTCATTTTGGAGTCTCAATAAGAGACTTTGGCTATCATTGAGAATATCTATCCCAAAATACATTCATTTAGGCCCTCAAAATGGCCCTGGAAGTTAAAAACTACTAAAAATAGTAAATTACCAAAATTGCAAGAAAAATGTTTTGAGCCAGTTGGAAAAGGTGGGTGGACATAAATATCCACCTAGATCATGGATTAGGTGGTAGGCCACCAATATCCACCTGGAAACTGTGTAGGGTTTCATATAGCCCCAAAAGTGTAGAAACCACAATTACAAAGAATTACAAAAGAACGTGTTGAACTAAAACTATCAAAAGGATCCAGTTGGAATAGGTGGGTGGCCACCAATATTCACCTGGATCAGTCCTCCACACTTAGAAATAAATGGTCTCCATTGCATTGAACTCCCCCATCAGGTGAGGAAATTTTTGTTGAATTTGGCCCTGGGTGAGACATTTTCCTTGGTGCAGGAGTTGCCCTGCCTTGATAAGCCGATAAAGTCAGATCCTCTACTAGTGAGTGCCCTTGACCTGTGTGTCCACTATCTGAATATTGGATTCATGTTCCATGCAGTCAAGGTTGAGCTCTATTGGTTTCAATTGTTATGTGATCTCTGAGGTGTCCAATAATGGTGGAAAATATGGTCCGAGGAGGTCCACATTGAAGACTGGGTGAAAACCAAGGAAGGGGAGAGTGTTGAGCTCAAAATCATCGTCTCCCATAGCCTTGGTGATAATTTAAGTCCCATAGCAAAGTGGACGGAGCTTTCGATGGGGCCCTGTAAGGCATTCTTTCTGCAAAATGTAACCAGACCTTGTCTCCCACCTGAAACATGTGCAGTACCCAGTGTTTATCATGGTGTTGTTTGTACTTAGCATTGGATTTATGAAAAATCCCATGGACCTGTTGGAGGATGTGTTGAATCCACTCAATGAATCTGGTGGATTTTTCGGCCTCATATTGAACATGGGAAGATTATGTCTATGTGGTCGCAAGAGGTAGTGCAACATCAATGGGACCCAAGGGTTGGAATACCAACCCCACCTAAAATGGGCTATGAAAGGTGGAGCTATTGAGAGCCTTGTTTTAGTTTTGTTGAACATAAGTAATAGACTCATCCCATGTACATGGATTCTTAGAGTTATACATGCACAGGATGTGAACAATCATCTGATTAATGACCTATGTCTGTCCATCGATTTGAGGGTGAAAGGAAGTGAATTTAGTGAGCTTGGTGTCCAAAAGTGACTACAAACTCGACCAAAATGTGTTGAGGAACCTGTTCTTACGATGAGAGATGATGGTATATTGTATCCCAAAATGGACCCATACTCATTCGAAGAATATCTTAGCATTATCTGTCGCCATGATGCTCTTCTTGCAGGCTGTGAGAATGGCCATCTTTGAAAACTAATCAACCACCACAAATATGCAATCATTTCCTTTTTTGGTGGACAGAAGTCTAGACATGTAATTCGTCGAGATGGATTCCCAAGGCCTCTAGGGAGTAGGAAGAGGGTTGTATAAGCCTTTCTTCTTAATGGGTAGCTTGGCAATGGAACAAGCAGTGCAAGACCTGATATACTTGCTGACGTCCTGTCGAATTTTTGGCCAATAAAAATGTTTCTATAGAATGACCATAGTTTTCTCCATGCCAAAATGTCATGCCATCCGACTGTAGTGAGCCTCCCAAATCATATTTGCATGCTCACTTGTAGGAACACAGAGGTGGCCCAGATGGCATAACATTTTGTCCTGAATGTGAAAATCGATGACATTCATGCTTGTACCCAAGAGTTGATAGGTGGTGGTGAAGTCAGGATCTTGTTGATAAATTTGGGGCCACTCAGATGCCCCATGCCCACATGAATGGAGCACAGTGGTGAGTGCAACCATGAGAGATCAACTGAGGTAGTTAGCGACATGATTTGAGCTCCCTGTCTTATACTTGATGTTGATATGGAATTGTTGTAGGTATGTGGACCACTTCTAATGGTAGTTGTTCTCGAACTTCCCATGTGTATGCATGAACTACAGAGTCTTGTGATCAGTGTGAATGATTGTCTCCTTTCCCAGAATGTAATTTTTCCATTGACGACAGGCTTGTACAATGGAAAACATTTCCTTGTCATAGGTGGGGCATTTATAGACAATATGTGAGAGTGTCTCACTATGGTATGCTATCGGATGACCGTGTTGAGTGAGAAATGCACCTACAACATAGTCGGATGCATCAATCTCAATATTGAATGATTGTTGCAGATCATGTAAGGAGAGTACTGGAGATGAGCACACGAGATGCTTCAGATCATCAAATGTTCATTTTTGTGCCTTCCCCCACATTAAATTTTCCTTTCCATCACACATGGTCACTAGTCTAAGGGCCCATGCAATATGGGAGAATCCCAACATGAACCGTCTGTAGAAGTTGGCAAGTCCCTAGAAGCTCCAAATCTCGGTTAGTGTGGTCGGGGCTAGCCAGTCACAGATGACTTGTATCTTAGCTAGATCCACATGTACCCCATGTTCATCAACAATGTAGCCCAAGTATTGGACCTTGTTCATGCCAAAGGATCATTTTTCCAAGTTGGCATATAGATTGTGTTGTCATAGAGTGCTCAAAACCTGTTGAATATGTTGCATGTGGTCCTCCCAATTTTTTTGGAAGATGAGGATGTCATCCATATATACCACCAAAAAAGAGTTGGTGAAGAGTCTCAATACATCATCCATCAACCTCATGAAATTTGTTGGTGCATTTGTTAGGCCAAAGGGAATGACCGGCCATTCGAAGATACCTTTAGATTTGAAAGTTGTCTTCCAATTGCTTGATTACTTCTGCTGAGATCAGTTTCTTATGACTGCCGCTATCAAAAATGAAATGAAGCAGATCCCGCTTTACCCACATATGTGAGTGAAAGAGGCGTTCGCCTTCCTCTGGTTCTTCTGGTTTGCTTGGCTAGACTTTGGTGGTAACGACAATCATGTTGGGTTTGACATCGATAATCCATTTTCCTCCTTCTAGATTTGATTCGGAGTCTTAATCTGCCTTTGACTCAGAAGCTTTCAGCTTGACCACCAATGACTGCTTGGAGCGACATTCTTCGGTGTTGTGCCAAGGTATTTTATGGTATTCACACCACTTTCCTATGCCCTTTTTTTACTTCTCATTACCCTTATTATGTTGCAGCTTGGACTGGTTGTCCTAAGAGTGGCCATCTTTTCTATGTCCCTTGTTTTGTGGGTTGGGGCTGCCTTTTCCTTGCTTCAATTTTGAGGAGTTTGCATATCCAAACTCTCACCTCTTCTGCTTAAATTTCTGCTTGATCTTGACAACATATCTATAAGTCGTACCCAATGATGCGATGTCTAGAAACTCCATTTCTATTTGAATGTATCTATGCAAACAACCATGGTATTTGAGCACCAGATTTTTTTCAAAGTCTTTGATACCCGATTTGGTGCACAGGGTATGGAAAATATTGGTGAAATCTAGTACTTTCTGGTCCCTTTCCTGACGTAGGGTGTTCCATCTTGTGTACTGGTCCTCGTAGCTTCCAACAGGGTAGTATTGTTCTTTAATGGAATCCCTGAAGGAATCCCATGTGGGGGAAATTGCAAATATTGTAGATTCCTCTATGGCCCTTTGCTCAGAGTAAGTATCCCACAAGTCCTTGACATGGGGGATGACCTTGAGGAGTGCAAAAGTAATATTTTACCTATCAGAAAAATTGTGGACCAAAAAATACCCTTCGAGAAGATTCAACCATTTATCTACAACATCCGCATCTATTAGTCCTTCAAATAATAGAATATAAAAATTTAATTGTACCTTGAAGGGGGTTGCATGGCCACTTGATGAAGATGTGTCTCCTGTGGGCAACTGTCAAAGGATCTATGCAAAGTTGTCCATCATTTTTTTCCTTTGTCGCGCAAGGGATTCCTCAAGTAAAATTTTAAAAGGATCGCATGATCCATCATATTTATTTTTGTCCCCCATGGGTTTTTGTTGGGCTTGACGTGAATAATCTTGCAAATGATCGATTGGTTCGAGTCCCAACTTCTTGTACCTAGATCTTGTCGGGGACATTCACGAAGAAAAATAAATGAAGAGCGGACCGCTCTGGTATCATTGATCAGAATTTATGAGCAGGATGAAATGAATAACAGACTGAATACAATAACATAGAAATACAGAGAACAATAACATATATCCAGTGAACAATAGCTTCTATTCAATAAATAAAATAGGTTGAAACTATAAAATTGCAGAACTAAAAACAACTTGCTCGAATGGTGGTAGCTATCTCTTAGAAGATATGTGGTTGCTACACACATCTATCTGAGAGGAATGATTACAATGAGGCTCCAAAATAATTTTTGACATTACTCATGAATGAAAAAACCCTAGACATCCAAAAACCTAACCCTAGGAGATGAAACACCAAAAGTTATGTGGGCCTCGATGGCTAAGTTGGTGCCTCAACTTCTAGGGGTTGTAACTTTTTCATACGAACTCCGTTTTAGGCGTGTGATATCTCGTTGGAAAGGTATTTTCGAGAAATACATATTATTCCATCAAACTTTGACTCTTCCTACACTTTTTCTATGGAAAGCCAAAAAAACATTGTTTATTTCCCCAAAATGGCCCTCGAAGTACATAAAGTTGTACTGACATGAAAACTTCCAAAATGAGCGAGTTAGATTAGGTGAGTGGCCACCAATATCCACCTGGAAACTATGTAGGGATTTAGACAACCCCAAAAGTGTAGAACCCACAATTACAAAGAATTACAGAAGAGCGTATTGAATTAAAATTGTCAAAAGGAGCCAGTTGGAATAGGTGGGTGTCCACCAATATCCACCTAGATTATTTCCTCCCCAAAACTTTCAACGGGACCTGCATCCCCCTCGCGTGGAGGTGAAAAAATTTGATGGTTTGGCTCCCACAGGATAGTTCACTCAAATGAAACATATTTCTCTTCATACGACATTACTGATGAGCTGGCCAAACTAAGGTATGGTGTTATCCATTTATATTTGGTATGTTGGCAATGGTGGCAATGGCGAAAAAATGCACTCCAAGGGTATGTGGCTTGGACACAATTTGTTGCAAAACTTTATGAACACTTTGACACTAACACCCATCATTTAGGTTGTTTGATGAAGTTGAAACAATCTGGCATAGTGGAAGACTTTATAGCTTATTTTGAGCGATTAGCTTTCCGCACGGAGGGCATGTCTGATGCTTTTTTTCGAGAATGTTTTATCAGTGGCCTCAAGGATGAGATTCGTGCCCATGTTGTCATGGCTCTGCCTCAGATTTGGGTGGAAGCTACTAAAAGAGCTAAGGAGTCACAACAAGTTGTCTCTTCTCAAACCAGAAAATCATCCTTTATTCCTCGCCCTAAACCAGTCAGTCCCACTCCTCCTTCCACTCCATTAAAGATCCAGAAATTGACGAGGGTAGAAATGGTTGAATTCCAACTCAAGGTCATTTGTTATAATTATGATGAAAAATATTTTCCTTGGCACAAGTGTAAGGAACAAAATGTTTTTATAGCCATCTATGAGGATGTTTTTGAAGACGATGTTGAGGATCCCCCTGTGAACGAGTCACAAGAACTCATTGACGTCACTCCACCTTTCGACCCTCCCAAAGTTGAACCGGTCATTTACCTGAATTATCTCATTGGCTTCTCTGCTCCCCAAACCCTAAATATAAATGGTTACATTAAGCGTTGGAAGGTCATCATCCTTGTTGACAATGGAAGCACCAATAATTTTATTCATCACCTGATTTCCCAAGAAACTAATTTCTATATATGTGCAGTCAATAATTTTCAAATCAGGATTACCAATGGCGGGTCCATGAAATGTGGGGGGATTTGTGAAAATGTGTGTCTCCAAATTGTTCAGTACCACATGAAATCTCATATGTTTTCTATTGATATGGGTGGTTGTGACATTATGTTGGGTGTTGAATGGCTCAGGACTCTAGGTCCCATTCTCATGGATTTTAAGGAATTAACCATGCAATTCAACTGGGAGGGCCAATAGTATAAGTTCCAAGGCATCACAATAGGTTCCCCTGAGATCATCAGTTCCCATCGCATGGAAAATCTCCTCATAAAAGGTCATTATGGAATTATTACACAACTCCATTCCATTCACGCCACTGAGACATCCTCTGTTCCGCCCCACCTCCAATCCATCCTCTCCAAACATCAAGTTGTTTTTTCCACTCCCCAGGTACTCCCCCCTTCCCATGTTGTTCATGATCATTTCATTCCCCTTGTCCCTAGAATCATTCCTCCCAATGTTCATCCCTATCATCATCCCTTTTCCCAGAAAAATCAAATTGAGAGAATTGTTCAAAAATTTCTCACCATAGGCGTTATCCGTCTTAATACGAGCCCCTATTTTTCTCCTATGGTCATGGTACTTAAGAAAGAAGTCTCTTGGCACATGTGTCCTGACTTTTGTGCCCTCAACAAACTCACCATCAAAGAAAAATTTCCCATTCTTGTCATCAATGATCTCTTGGATGAATTGAGTGGTGCTCAGTTCTTTACTAAACTTGATGTTCATTCTAGATACCACCAGATATGTATGAAAGAGGCATATATTCCTAAGACTACATTTCAAACTCATGAGGGCCACGATGAGTTTTTGGCCATGCCCTTTGGTTTGTCTAATGGTCCCTCCACTTTCCAAATACTCATGAATCATGTCTTCTATCCTTTTCTCCATCATTTTGTCTTAATTTTCTTTGATGATATTCTCATGTATATAAAAACCTGGACAAGCCATCTTTCTCATGTGGATCGAGCTCTACATATACTCTCTCAGCAACAAATTTTCCTCAAAAAATCTAAATGTGCTTTTGGAGCCTCGAAAGTTGAGTACTTGTGTCATATTGTTGGCAAGACATGTTTCAGGGTGGATCCTAAGAATAATGAAGCTATGCGGGATTGGCCTCACCCCAAGACTCTCAAAATATTGTGCGATTTTATGGGTTTAACAGGATATTATCACAATTTTGTTAAGAATTATGGAAATATTGTGGTGCCTCTCACTACTCTCCTTAAAAATAATTCTTTCACTTGGACTCTCATAGTTGATCAGGCCTTTCAATCCTTTAAGGAAACTATGTGCACCACACTGGTCTTGTCCCTTCCTGATTTCACAAAGACCTTTGTCCTGGAATGTGATGCTTCTAGGAGAGGAATTGGAGCAGTCCTTATGCAAGATGGTCGGTCTTTGTCCTTTACCAGCAAAAAAATGTCAGAGCGACATTTGAGCCAAACAATCTATGAAAAGGAAATGTTGGCTATTATGCATGCAGTAGATCTCTAGCGCCCTTATCTATTGGGGAAATGCTTCCAAAATAATACAAATTATCAAAGCCTCAATTCTTTTATGGAGCAACAAAAATGGGTGACTAGGCTCTTTGGATATGATTATGAGATCATTTACAAGAAAGGAAAAGAAAATGTGGTTGTTAACGCTCTTTCAAAAAAACATGAAGATGAAGGGTCTATTTTTTCCCTCTCCTTAATTTTAGCAAATTGGCTCCAATTTGTTTGCCAACAATGGTTACAAGATCCCAAAATTTAGCATCTGATCCAACAATTGCAAGCCAATTCCCTAGTTCCCCCGGGTACTCTTGGCACAATGATGAGCTTCGCTACAAAGTTTGTTTGTATTTAAGTAAACAATCACAACTTAAATCCACGGTGCTTTCTAAGCTTCATGCTACACCCATAGTTGGGCACTCAAGCTTTACCAAAACCTTTAACCAGGTCAAACGTTCTTTTTTCTGGATGGCATGAAACAAGATGTTCTCACTTTTGTGGAAGAATGTGATGTTTTTCAATGCAACAAGGTAGAAACAGTCAAACATCCTAGCACACTACAACCACTTCCGATTCCACCTGCTATTTAGAGGGACATCTCTATGGATTTTATTGTGGGATTATCTAAATCAGGCAATAAGTCAGTCATCATGGTGGTCGTTGATCGTCTTTCCAAGTATTCTCATTTCTATTTTCTTCAACACCCATTTATCGCCTCCAATGTGGCTCAATTTTTCATGGATCATGTCTTCAATCTTCATGGCATGCCTCATTCTATTGTTTCTAATAGAGATCCCACTTTCACCAACAATTTTTGGCAAGAACTATTCAGGCTATAGGGCACCCAATTGCATCTCAGCACATACTATAATCCCTAGACTGATGGTCAAACTGAAGTTTTCAACAAATGTTTGGAAACATATTTGAGGTGTTTTTCATCAAAAAGGAAAAATCAATGGGCTCAATGGTTACCATTAGTTGAATGGTGGTACAACACTTCTTACAATACATCTACTCGCATGACTCCTTTTGAAGCAGTGTATGGACAAAATCCACCTTCAGTTCTCTCATACATGTCAGATGTTTCAAAGGTCCAAGTAGTTGACCAAACTCTTACAGTTCAAGAGGCTATTCTCCATATCCTCAAAGAGAATTTAGTCATGGATCAGAATTGCATGAGGGTAAAATCATAAAGATGGGTAACACTTTTGCTTGTTTTATGACATTTTTTATTTTATTTTAACAGGTTCTTCAACTTTCCGTAAACAAAAGTATTTTTTTTATTTAGAATTTTACTTTACTATAACAATAAAACTTGTGAAGAATTTTGTTAGCTTTCTACTTACTATTTTATAATTTTTTTTTATTGAGATTTGATATGTCAATTTGGAAATTGTTTGACAATATGTTTCTTAAAAATGAACGCAAATATAATGAGTTATTTTTCCCCCAACAATGTATCCATTATCAAAATTTTGTTTTTTACAAATGAAATATACTGCAAAAATCTACAGAGACTCTATTTTGTGATCATTATAGTTTTGAATCTAACGGATGAATATTATAATTTCTAGAATTTTTTGAAGTTGACGAATCAGAAAAAGTTACAGATTTTAAGCACAAGTTTTCCCCCACCATGTATCTATCTTAACTTCTAATTAAAAGTAAAATCTAAAAATACCCTTTTGAAGAGAACAGTTTAAGGATTATGAATATAAATTTTCCATAATTTTACACTATGTATTTTTAGAAATATGGATTTTTCATTTCATTGAATCATAATCTCACCTAAAAATATAATGCAGTGATATTTTTATAAAATTAAATAAAATTAGATAAAAACAATGAAAACGAAAACAAATTATATCCAATGAAAGTAGATTCAATTTTTAAAATGTTGGTATCAATTCCGAAACTAAATTTTGAGTATTTGTAGGAGTCTGCTACCTCCAAAGATCAAGTAAGCTAGAGAGAATTTGCAGTTTCCTACAAATGGTCCCATTTTCAGGTTTCCAGCCGAAAGATTCTTTCGATTGAAACCTAGTTTTCAATGGAATCCGTTAAAAATAAACTTTTCAACCGAAAAAAAAAAATCGCCGAAATATGCTTACCGCAGGAAAAAAATTCATTCGAAAAATATTGTACATGAATTTCGAGGGCGTCATTCAATTTGACGTGCAAATTTTGGAGATCTGATTCCGCTAGCAATTTTGGAGATCTGATTCTCACAAAAGTGTTACCCATCTTCATGATTTTACCTGTGAAGAAAAAATCATATCAAGGTCACTCTAAATGTCAATTTGTTGAAGGAGATCAGGTGTTTCTTCGACTGCAACCTTATAAGAAAAATTCTCTCAAGGTCGACCATTGTCAGAAATTGGCACCCAAATTTTTTGGCCCTTATATAGTTCTCAAGCACGTGGGACAGATGGCCTATCAACTAGATTTGCCCAATCATTCTAAGCTCCATCTAGTTTTTCGTGTCTCCTACTTAAAGAAGGTTATTGGAATTAAGTGCCAAACTCAAACCAGCCTTCCCGAGTTGGATGAAAAAGGCTCCATATGGTTGCAGCCACAAGTCATTTTGGACCAGCATGAGCATCATCTTCATCAGAACACCATCAAGGAAGTGTTAGTCCAATGGAAAGATACAACTCCAGTAGATGCCACTTGGAAGCCAGCTACCATTCTACATAAATTTCCTCATCTCAAGCCTTGAGGACAAGGGTTTTTTTAAGGGGGAGGGCATGTTAATGACCTAACCTCCCTAACCCCTCACGTAGGTAGAATAATATATTTCCATGTAATAAAGACAATATTAATAAGGGCTAACAATAAGGAAAAATAAGTCAAATATAAGAAGACCTAATAGAAGCTTCCGCTTCTAGAAGGATCTTCCTCTAGATTGTTCTTTTGGATAGATGTATTTAGTATAAATAGGAGTAGAGGTATGAGAAGTTTTGTCTTGAGAATTATTGTAATATAGCACTACTCTATTGGAGGTTTCCCCCTCAAAGAGGCAAGTGAACATTGTTTCCTATCAATAAAGGTATTATTTGGTGTTGTGGTTTCATCTGTTGTGTTGTTCCACTATTATTCTATGAAATATTTGTGTTTCATGCTATTATAATAGATCCGGTACCTTACACTATTACATGTATCCAAAATAGGTTCGTACTTCAATATCCTATGAGAAGAAAGGGATTGAATGTCTAAGGTTGATGTAGCTATAATAAAGAATGGAAAGAGCATGTTACAAGTTCAAAATGAAAAATAAATAAATGGATATGAATGATAACTCAAAATCCAAGTTAACTTGAGTTCTAACCCCTAGTTATTAGGCCATCACTCCAAGTCCTAATGCACTAAATGCATATCAAAATAAAAGGACTTAATTGAATCCCGATGTATTAATGCATAAACCTAAAAAGGGGATTGCAAAGCAATAAATAAATATCAAAAGGTAAGATAGGGGTGGAAATAAATAGTGTTGAGGAAAGGGTAACTCAATGCACCAAGTGCTCCTTCTACAAAGGCTCTCATGGAGATGAACATCACACATGGCCATGCATGTTAATGACACCATGACCATGAAGTAAAGCTCAGGTCATACCACTCACTCAGACTTACACTTTGATTGATTTCTTGAGAAATACTCCTCGGTATTGGGACACCTAATAAAATTCTATCATGGCCCTTCTATACCTAAACTTGGAAAATTTCATAATGTCATAAGCTAGTGTGAACTTTTAAGAAGATACATAATGTGAATTACTTGTGTGGCTTTTTCATTAAATTGTTACTCACATTTTATGATTATAATGACTCTTGTATCGATGATGGTTGGTCTCACTTGACTCTTTAAGCCATTTCTTACGATGATGCACCATTTGACATGGTATTTTGAAGGACATTGGCGATGATTCCCCTCCACTACCCTAGCCATCATTCTATTGGTTAAATCCCTAAGGTTTGTAGTGGACTACTTTAGGGTTTTACCCAAAGCTTCATCTTTGTCTCCCAAGAAAGTTCATAGTTTGATTCCATATGACCAAGAGGAATAAAATATACTAGTATTTATCTCTTCTAACAAGTTTTACAACCTAAATTGCCTCTTCCTTTGTTATCCCAGGATTATATTAGGGTTTGTTGCGATTTTCCCTCAATTTTAAGCCATTATTGAGCTTGACGTCTAAGGTTTTATTGGAATCTTTCTCCTTAAAGTGTATTTTTTCATCATCTATTGCATTGATGATTTGTTTCCATCGCTTTAGGGCTTGACGTATTGCATGTTTTAGGGCTATTATGTTCCTTTTATACTTCAACAATTAATTGATAGTAAAACCTTAGTTTAACTTGTGTTTTCATCTCTAGTTTGTTGCATGTTTAACTTGTTTTAAGGGATGATATTTTTTTGTTGTTATAACTTGACATATTGTAGTGGGTTATTTTCTTTCATTCAATTTTTATGACATCCATAGGTTTTATATTGATTTGTAGTGTTTGGGGTATCTCTTTGACTCATTTTGACTTGTCAAATATCATTAATTATCCTAAATATTTCACATATACAAATCTGGAAATTTATCTATTAAACCACCTTGTACTTACCTTGATAACTTTGATTTAGTGGTTGTATGTTTGAGTGGATAATATAGGAGGTCACAAACTTGAATTGTATTGCTATAGGATTCCTTGAGGTTATTAGGGAATCCTCCCTTGTGTTGGATTTCATCCTTCACTAAAATGAGGGAAGTGATTGCTAAGGTGACAGTGGAAATAATTCCAATGCTACACTTGTATTATCCATTGTGAAAGGATTTTCATAAAGGTGCTAAATATTGTGATAACAAGGCCCATTTTAGTGGAAAATACCACTTTGGAGATTTAGGGCTTGCAACATTCCAAATCCATTTTGAGGCATCAACTGATATTTTTGGGGGTAAAACTTGGAAAGAATAGATCACGTCCCCTTGATGTTATTATACACATCGATACCTTTCGAACTATGAAAAAATCACCTCAGTCAAAGCTCGTATACAAAAGTTTTCCCTCTCGTAAATTGACCCAGCTTGTTGGCCACCATGGTATGAGTGGATGTCACATTAGCCCCCATTGGTCACACATGTGGGGCTATCCACATGTGGAATTTACGGAAGATTCTAGAAGGTCCAAAACCTTATCACTAATTTAGGGTTGAGAATGAAAAACCCTAACCCTAGATGGCTATCGGGCTATGTTAAATATTGGGTTGCTAGGGAGAGAAGGGGTTCCATTATTTTGTATTATACTCACTCTATAGTTGAGTAGAGCATCCAAGGAGTGGGATTTGAGTGCATAATAGAGGTAAGAAGAAGAGTTTGTATTATCCCTTCAAGCCACTGAGTCGTAGGAAACTCCATAGTGAGTTCCCCTTTCTTTTTATTTGCATTTTCATCACTGAAGAAAAGAAAGAAGAGCATAGGTCTCACCTTCTAGCTGATTTTTTTCTCATATCGGGTTTCCCAGGATATATTTTGTGTTCAATTGTGTGGGTGGTGTGCATATTTGCATGTAATTTCATTTTCGTATTCATTTATTTTCATAAATCTAAGCAATAAGCTAGTCATAGTTAATCTAGGATCTAAGGGAAATAAATTGCATAATCTAAGATTTTCAAAATATTATAATATTTTTCGTGTCAAATTATTCAGTGAAATATCCATGGTAGTTATAGATCAATGAATAAGTCCCATCTACACATGAATGGACATATTCTATTATTAATTAGTGAGGCTTCTATATATGCATGAAGCTTTCTCATTAATCCCATTTTGGAAAAGAACTAGATATATATCACATTATATATAGATATATGCATGATAATGTGATATGATATGGAGCATCCTCCATGTCCCCTCTACTTCTATCTCTTCCACCCAACCTTCATTTATTTTATCCCTACTATGTTGGGTTGAATTTTCTTAATAATTCACTTTGTCACTAAGATTAATAAATAATCACTATGCCACACATATATTTCTATTAATTACAAACATTTTATAAATCATAACTCTGCCAACTTATATGTTATCTTTTTGTTCAAGTTCATGGAGTAGATGAGTTGTGGAGAAACTTATACATATCTATCATATGTATCAATCAAGCAACCATGAAGAAAAGATATAGTAAATAATCTAGGGATTGCTAAAAATATACAATTGATGTTA
>JZKD02S1674954.1:288571-300973 GCA_000966675.3 Picea glauca
AATGGTGAAATTCGATATAATGAATATAAGAAAGGTTTTCCCGGTTGAGGGTTTCTGGTATAAAATCTCTGTGTACTTTGTGTATGAGCCATTGATTAATTTATGTCTTGCTTAAAAATCTATATGCATTTCTTTACTTCGCAGGTTTAAAACTTGCAATTACAACATTTTTTGCACTCGTGTGAGACTTTAAAAATAACACGAACTTGAGACAAGAATTCTCATCACTTTCACATCAATTTCTTTACTCTTGGTTGCACACCTCCATCACTTCCATTCTCATGCTTGACTTGCATTTACATTTGGTTGGAAGTTACATTGTCTCCATATTCACTACATGGCTAAAAGTGTTATTCATCATCCTCTTCACTCCATCCCTCTTTGGGTATGATGCTTGCTCAAGAAATGGATCTTCTTTTGAGACCAACAAGTGCTTCTTACATCCCTCCTTGTTTTCTTTGGTTTGAGAATGCTCCTTTGCTTCTTGTGCTTGAGTGAAGTTGTCTTAGGTTTTCTCCTACATTCATTCTCCTTCATCCCACTTGTTCAACTTCCTTATTCATTTAGATCTTTGTGAATGCAATCCATTGTAAGAAAATGACATAAGATTATCCCCAATCTATGATACTAATGAGACAACAAATAACATACTACCTTGGTAGCTCGATAGCTCATTACACGAATCATGAAAATAAAAAACATAATCAGTTAACCAGGAAAACAAGTACTTTCTTAATGGAAAAGAAGTAAACAACAACAAAATAGTTGATGAAATTAAGAAGAGCGTGCAATTGTTTTTCCTCCTTCAAATGCATAATGTCATCATGGCATCCTTCATTCACTTGTGGTGAAGGAAAAAACATTGAATTTATGAATTATAAAAATATCTTTAATTAATTCTCATCAATTAATATTGTCTTTTAGTAAATCCCATCAAAAAAATAATAATCAAGATTGTTGGCACCTAATGTTTGACAAAGGTTGTGTGTGCGCTCAAGAATATGCATTGTGCAGCACCAAGTTTTAGCATATGTGCCAAGCCAAGGATTTACTACGCATGCCGACCTATTTTTTACTAGACACAATGACTTAAAGAAAGTGCATGCAAGATGGATCTGAAAAGATATTCAAGAATACTTGTAATTGTTTTTGTAACCATGTGACTAGTCATGGTCAAGGTTATGGATGAGTTGGCAAGTTTGTTATGATTTCCATGCTCTATGGAATATATGGGGGGATGCATGCAGATATGTAAGGGTTGGGATTTTGAGTAAAGGGAGATTTCATTGTTATGTGAGAGTAAGACGACCCAGAGCTCGAGTAATGTTGAGTTTCCACTTCTTGTTATGTTTGGTTTTGATATGCATGAGAGAGAAATAGATCAAGATCTGAGTGCATGGCTCATATATGTTATGAATGTTAATGCACACCCAGAGCTCGAGTAATGTTGAGTTTCCACTTCTTGTTATGTTTGGTTTTGATATGCATGAGAGAGAAATAGATCAAGATCTGAGTGCATGGCTCATATATGTTATGAATGTTAATGCACCTTGAGCAGGATACAACTCTATTGTATCTCACTATTTTAAATGAATGGAATGAATGAATAAATTAGGAAGCATATTTATCTATGAATATGATGAGTTATGGTTTGAACATATGTTTGTTTTATATTGTTATGTGCAATAACTTGTGGTATTTATGAATGACTATCTCATGATGGTTTCCTATATGTTTTATTCCTTCACACCCTACACAAGATCGATGGTCTCTATGATTCTCATGGTGTCTTGAGCGAAACCTTCTTCAATGCTTGAAGATTGAATATGTTGACGCCTATGGGGTTTTCTTGGTAAATCCTATTGAACCCTATGTATTTAAACCCCCATTCTGAACCACTAAATGGTTCAGTTGCCAGGACCTGAAGGTTTTGTAATGGATGTTGAAGGAAGAAAATGAGGTGGAAACCCGCTAGGAAGGAAACACAAGACTGGATATATAAGAAGGAGGATGATTCCTTGTGACGAGAGACCATAAATCTACATATCAATCTCGAAAGTTGGAAATACAAATACAGCTATATATATTTACATGAAATTTTCTTTGTTGAGTTTCCTTGTTTATTGTATGAGTGGATAAGGAGGGAGACAAAGATTAACTCTACATGGGGAGCCCAAGAATCATTGGTTTGGGAACAGAATATGATCAATAAGATCATATCTATGGATAATAACTGGGCCAAATCTATCAATTTTTTATTTGAGCATGTGAAAGAAGTGTACATTGTCGAGTTTTCTATTGAGTGCAACAAATCCTTCAGCAGTGTCGAAAAAAAATTTGCAATTGGCTCTAGAAAGCGTCTATTGGAAGAAATCTCTATCTGGATAAAGATGTTGTTCGTGGAGAAGGGGCTAATGCATATGGATCCTGATAGAATGGTTGAGTAAACCCTCTAGTGTGGAGGGCGGGTGGAAAGAAGGGGGAAACAAAAATAAATAATGTATATAGTAGAAGGGATCCAAAAAAATACGAGATGAGGTGAGAAGAGAATGGAACCATAAGAGCATAAGAGAAAAAAGAGTCCAGAGATATGCAAGAAAAGTTGATCTAAGGAGGAAATATGAATAGAGGAGCAAATAAAAGAAAGAAAGAGGTGAAGAATGAGTAGTCGGACCCAAGATGAAGAGAAACGAAACTACACTAGAAGGGTGTGGGAGACATTTATGTGCCATAGAGAATCGCAAAAGAAGAAAGGTCATCAAAAAGATGAAACATTATCCGGAGTAAGGTATCAAGAGAGGATACCAAAAGTAGTGGGAGTAGAGTCGAAGAAGATGAAATCATATCCCATTGTCTAGTAACAGATGTAGTTACATGAGAGGAAGATGGGGCACAAAGAAGTAGTGCCAATGCAATAGAAGATAGTGATGGAGCCCTCTAAGAAGAGGAAGAGGCATTAACAATTGTGTATGTGCTAGAGCAACTAAAGGTAGGAAGCTCTTTGGAATCCCTCATCAAATATGATGAGAGAGTATGGAGGAACCCCCTCTTTGAACCACCCCCCTTGTGCATTTTTTATCAAGAAGAATAAATTGAAGGTCATGCAAAGGTAAGAGAAGTAGAAGAAGAAATAGGAGAAGATATGAGTGGAGGAGAAACCAAAGTCGAAAATACTTCGCAAGGAGGAACATCAATATCAAAAACAATAAGTAGTATTCAGTTAAGAATACAAGGTGTTAGATCAATTATGGTGAACCAAGACTCGACTTTGAGGATTCCTGCATTTCTTATGACAGGAAGAGATGATGCAGAGAAGCATTAGTTTATGTGTGAAGCTATATGGTCTATGAAGAGAGTCACATATGAAGCATCCAAGATTGTGCAACTAAAGACCACCTTCAGAGACAGACCTATGATGTGGTACATGAAGTACAAGACTACTACGTCAATGGGGCAAGAAAGGTCCCTGAGAGAGATAAAGAGAGATATAATTAGGGAATTTTAGAAGCTTGAGTCAGAATCACGGTGCATCACTAAGATCAAATAGATCAAGAAGCAAGTTGGAGAAACTATGTAGGATTATGACCAAAAATTCAAAATATTGTTGGACAGAATGACATTTCAGATCCAATATGTCCAACATAGAGAATAGTTTATTGCAGGACTCCTACTCCATATTCACATCCTTCTCACCCAGTAGAAAGTGAAAACCTAGGAAAAGACTATGGAAAATGCAATGTGCCTAGAATATGCACCAAGAGGTGGAAAAACATTAGCATGGTTAGAAAAGGTACAATATTAGCTCGCAAACCTCACCATGAAACTATAATATATGGCTAAGATGGTGTGTGAGAATGTCTGGTGTACTACATGTTGCACAAAAGGTCACCATAGGAACGAGTGTTCTACACTAGGGAGTTACATGGTGATGGGTGCACCAAATCTGTTTTCAATTGAACCAAAGACAAAGTGGTGTGAGATTTGTAGACAATGGGGACATATACCTCCATGTTTCCCGACACTATAGAAGTATCAAAAGACTATGGATATGCCATTTTGTGAGTTTTTCAAATCCATGAGACATTATGTGAACAACTGTCGGTCACTGCAATTGATGTAGGAGCATATTGTAGATGTTTTCTAGGTCTAAAAAGAATAGATGGGTGGAGATCACAGGGGCCAGAGAGGGGGGTATGGACAAGGAAGAGTAAGAGGATATGGTGGAAGTGGAGGAAGAACACCTACCTTCTTTAAATATATAGAAGTAGGTCACTTGTCGTGATTATGTACCAAACCATGCACACTCTATGGCTATTTCCAGAACACATATCATGTCACAGAAGATTTCCCAGACTTGTTGGAAAAATGAGAAGAGAAGAAGCGGCACTAAAATATGGTGATTGTGGAGCCACTCGATTGTCAGAACCCAAAATAAGAATTTGATGTACGAGTGGTAACCAAAGGAGGCATTCATATGGGAGTCGACTTGGAACAAGCAGAAATTTTGGGTCAAAATATAGAAGCAAAGATCAAAAAAGCATCACAAGCACCTCTTAAGTTTGATGTCCTGCAACAAAATAAATCCCCATGTGATGCACAAAGGGATATTGGAGATGATAGAGCATGCAAACAATTGCAGTGCATGGTGTAGAGGACACTGGAAGATGTCAGACAGGGCTTAGGTTGATGGAAAGTTGGTCTGGATTGTTGGTTGTCAGTGATGTCAACCCTTAGAGAGTGACATTCTAGATTGATGTCAACCCTTAGTGATTGATGCCAACCATTGGATAAGTCTGGTAGCGAATTATGGTAGCACAAAGGCATGGGTAAGGGACCCGAGCCCGTTTGAGGTATAAAGGCATGAAGATCAGTGAATTTATAGGTAATACTATTCTAGATGGATAGTATTTGTCATGTCATTTTCGATGATATGTGGAACATCACATAACTCCCCACGGTTAGAGAGTTATGGCCATATGAAGTTGGATAACCCTCATGAGCTATCTAGAAGCCCCTAGAAGGTCAAAGAAGTCAATTATTCTAGAATCTCCTAGAAGAAGTGTACTAGTCAAATTGATGGTAACTAGGAGTTAATAATGGATATAGTTGTTGCATTAAGAAAATAATTAAAAATAAATTAGTTGCAACAATAAGTTGTGAGTTTGGTAATTATGGTAAAATAGTTGTGATGAGAAGATTGAATAGTCAAAGTGGTTGACCAAGAAATAAATTAAATAATAAAGTGGTTTCCACAAGAAGTTAGTTAAGGGCAAAGAAGTTATGATCAATTAACTAATTATAGAAAAGTTAGTTGCAACAAGAAGTTGAGTAAAGGGTCAATTATTTAAATAATAAAGTAGTCAAAGTTGTTGCAAAGAGAAATTATTTAAATAATAAAGTGGTGAGTTTACTATTTATGGATAAGTCAAAGTGGTAGCAAAAAAATTAATTAATAATAAAGTTAGTTGCAACTAGGAGTGGAGAACTTACTATTTGTGGAAAGTGGTTAAGTTAAGAGGACAAAGTGGTTAAGTTAAGTGGACAAGTGGTTAGAAGTGGGTTAGCCCTAAAAGAAGGAAACTGGGTTAAGTTGGTTAGAAGGTAACCCCTTGAGGAAGCTATATGGAAGTATAAATAAGAGAGAAAGGCTCTCCCATTAGCACATATTGAATATCATTGAATATCTATTTTGTGAAAGGTTATTTCGGCAAGTATTATTGATAGATCAAAATCCAGCAGAAAAATCGTGGTAGAAAAAGTGTGGCAGAAAAAATGTTGCAGAAAAATCACGGCAGAAAAAATGTAGCAAAAAAAATGTGGCAGAAAGAGTGCGGTAGAAAAATCGCGGCAGAAAAAGTGCAGCAGAAAAATCGTGGCAACAGAACCGCAGCAACAACATGGTTGGGGTCTATTTATGAGAGATATGACACATCTTGTTTGAGGTATGTTTTGTGAGAAAGGGTTTAACTCTTGAGATGGTATTGGATGTTCAGTATTGTTGCATATATCATATTTGTTGAGGGATATAGTTGGTATTTTGTTGTTGGTATTTGGCATATGGATATTGGTCTTTTGGTTGTGAAGTGTTGCTGAAGTTGTTGGTTTAGCTTGAGGCTACATAATAGTGAGGTTGTGGCACATGGTTTGATGTATGGAATTTGGTTTATGGATAGAGTGATGAATTGTTAGATAATTTTTTTATGGTTATATTGGTGTATGTCTTTGGTATATGGTTGAGGTACATGTTGGGTACATGGTTGATACAAGTAGTTGATGAGTTGGCACATACATGAGGTGTATAGTTGATGATGTTGGTGCATCTTGATGAGTCATAGTTGATGTGTAGTTGATGCATGATTGGTACATAATTGGTACATGGTTGGAGGCACTTGTCAATAGTATTGTTGACACATCGTTTATGGATGATGTAGCATACTTGTCTTGGTATATTATTAGAAGCACATATTGATCTTGGTGATGATTATTAGTTGTTGTGATTGGTTGATTCACATCTTGGTGATATTGTGCATATGATTGAGAGTTGTCTTTGTGATTGATCTTGGTGAATAGATCTTATTTGGTTGATAAGATTGATGAGACATGTTGTTGTTATAGGTTGTTGTGATAGGTTATTTGTATAGGTTTGGTACATGATTGATGCACTTTTTGATGGTACAGGTTGAGGTACATGTTAATGCATGGTTGATGCATGGTACATGTTGGTTCAGGTTATTGGTACAGGTTGTTTGGTGGAGGTTGATTGGTACAGATTGTTACACGTTATTGGTACAAATAGAGGTTGTATAATAGTGAGGTTCTAGTAAATGGTTTGAGGTATAGACTTGTGGTATAGTGTTTGAGGTATATGTGATCAGATCAGATTGGTTGATGAGTATACAATGATAGGTTTCTCAGTGACAGATTTGACAAAACAGGTTGTGACAGTGGCATATTCAATTTCTACATTTGGCACTTATATTTCAGGGCAGTTGGGCGAGAAAAGGATAGGTGGTTGTATCCACCTTCCGATTGTAGACAGAGAACATAGGGGGTTTTAGCCTCCTTCTGGTTGTAGTCGAAGAATTGGGGAGTTGGAGCTTTCCTCAGGTTGTAGCCTGAGAAACTAGGGGGTCAGAGCCTCCTTCCAGTTGTAGCTGGAGAATTGGAAATTGGTCATTCCTTGAATGTAATTCTTGACATATAAGAAAATCATTCTGTGGTTTTCTCTAGCATTGGGTTTCCATCTAAATATTTGTGTATTGTGCATTGTGTGGATGCTTTTGTTAATGTGTATTATGCATTGATGAATGTTAATGCTTATGATACAGTAATATATTGATGATGAAAAGATGAACATGGTTGAATAAGTAAAACAATATACATTGAGGTTTAAAGGATCAATAATTTGTATAATTTATCATTACTGATTCATGCCCCCCCTGTCTCAGTAATCCAACAATTGGTATCAAAGCAGGTTCCTTCAGAAAACAGTTTAACAACTGGAAGGAGATAATGGATTATTCTGAGAATGGATTACCAATGTTCAATTGTCAAAATGGGTTAAAGTATGACATATGGAGCGGAAGGAAGAAAGTATTTTTAAAGGCGCATGGGTATGATATTTGGCAATTAGTTGATACGGGATATGATAGTTCAAAAAGGGCAAATAATAGAACAAAGAAGGAACTGAAATGAAATAACAAAATTGCAATGGATTTCATTTTGGAAGGACTATATGGTTCAGTAAACGACAAAGTGGGTAAATGTTCATCATCTAAAGAACTTTGGGATAAGTTATATAATATTTATTCTTCACCCATCACAGATTCAGAGAATGTCAAATAAGATGCAGGAACATCTTAAGAAGAAAGATGTTCATCATGTCAAACAAATTTAGAAGATGAAAAGTACATAATCAACAGAAGTATGTTGTTTTTCTTTAGTTTTGAAAAATGTGGACATCTTGAAATGGAATTCCATGAAGGAAATGAGACATAAAAACTAATTGAAATATAAGACAATTATGAAGCAGAACTAATCAATGCTTTAGATGAACTAAGAAAAGAAAGAGAAAAAAACAAGCCACCCAAAAAAGAATTGATGGAACAAAAGGAAAGTGTTTACATTTTTTATGAATCCCAACAGATCATCGAGAACTTAAGAACTCGGCTAGAAGAACCCAGAAAAATCGAAGAAAATATTGAAGATCAAAAGTGATATTTGAAGGTAAACATAGAAGCACATAAGGAAGAAGCATAAATGAGAGAGAAGATATTGAGAGATCATCTTAAAAAAATAACTAACGATCTAAACCAGCTTAAGGCAGAGTTTGATCAAGAAGAGAAAGGACTTGAAGAAGAAATAATCACATTAAAAATACAACTTGAAGAAGCGAAGAGAATAGAAGAAGTCATGAAGTCTCAAATAATGAAGAAAGAAGAAGAGGTTGAGCAGCTTGAAGTAGAAGTTGTCACATTGAGAATTAAAATTGTCAAGCTAGGGAAGAATGTTGAAGAGGCAGAAACATCTGCATCAGTTGTAGAGAATGAAGAGAAGCACTCTAGGTTGCTAGAAAAGAAGAATGAAGAAAAGAGCAAGATTTATGCAGAAGTACTCAAAGGAAGGAATCATGGTCAGCCAGAATCTAAGAAAAATAATAAAGATACATCTTCAAGAAGACCATCCATGTTCAAGCCACAAAGAAGCTTCAATAATGATCATGATCATGATCAGTCAAGGCGAAAATTCAGAAGGAATACACCACAAAGTAGATCATTCACTCCCATGTATCTAAATTTCTTTTATGGTCATTGTTTTTATTGTAATAAATTTCAACATAAGGTTGCAGATTGCAGGGATTATAAAAGAAATGTTCAAGCAAGAAATGTTTATGTGACCCCACGTAACATTGAATGTTGCAAATGTCATAATTATGGACACATAGCTTTTAATTATAGAAGCGGGATCGATACTTCCATGAAAGAGAACACTGATATCAGATATAATAAAGTATGGATAAAAAAACATGAAGAACAAATGAACAAAGACCAGGTCCCAAAGATCACAAGATTGGCAATAAAATGAGATGAAGACAAATCTACAACTAAAAAGGAAGATGTCAGATACATAAAGGTTTGGAAAAGAAATGAAAGAAAATAAGGACATGTAAATAAGGAATAGTTTCAAGATATTGTACTTTCAGGTATTGTATTGAAAGATGAATCCACAGATAGAAAGAAAAAAGTCACAGTTGAGAGAGATGATGAATCTATTGATGAAGATGATGATGACTCTGCATCAGAGAAGGAATTTTTTTGAGCCATCCAGGTTAGAGACTCCCAGGTAATATGAATATTAGATAGGGGGAGTCTATGTGGTAGCTGAGACATACCAGAGAATCATCCTTTGAGTAGCTTGTAGAGTTTGAGTAGACAAATTCAGAGCAGTCAGTTAGCAGAAGTATAGTATGATAGATTGATCAGTTGCAGTAGTGAAGACTTCATGATAGTACCGTGACAGATGGGTCATCATTATGGACAGTTGTGTAATAGAGTCTTGGACAGTATGGACAGAGATGGATCGATAAGAACACTTAAAAGGTTTGGAAAGATATATGACAATGGACGAGAGCATGGATTCATAGATTGGTTCAGAGAGTGGTTCAGAGACAAAGGAACATTATCATAATGGATGATAATTACACGGGAATATTTGAATGCTTATTCTTGAATTTTTTTCATATATGTCAGTTGATTACATAAGGAAACACCAATGGACAATAACTCAAAAATGCATTAGGTATAGGAAGGCTTATATTTTTCTACACAACATCTTGTAGATAATTGAAGAGAGATAAACAAAACCAAAAATATAGGTAGAAATATCATTCAGAAAAGTTGTCAGACAAAGAGGTAAGAATAGAGGTATGATTTCAGGGGAAGAGATTCATCAGATGCAGGATAGAGAGTTAGATGCTTGGAGAGAGATCATAGATACATGTTTCCAGGGGGAGCGATTATCACAAGGGAAGCATGAGAAATATAACTTCATTGTTGCATTAGAGTGATACTCTTTGTCAACGGGGGATATATTATTCATATGAAGGGAGAGAGAGAGTAATCAGAGGCTTAGAAACACAAAGAAAGATCAAAGGCATTTAGACAGGGGGAGCATCCCCAAAGGGAGATACCGTTTTCCATTGATATCAAAGGGGGACAGATATAAACATTGATTAGGAGTATAAGAATGAATGTTATCATGACTAAGTGTTGCCATCAATGTTGGTGTTGCCATCAACGTTGGTGTTTCCATCAATGCCAAAGGGGGATATTGTTAGACAGATGGCTTAGGTTGATGGACAGTTGGTCTAGACTGTTGGTTGTCATTGATGTCAACCCTTGGAGAGTGACATTGTAGATTGATGTCAACCCTTAGTGCTTAATGTCAACCCTTGGAGAAGTCCAATAGCGAATTTCGGTAGCACAAAGGCATGGGTAAGGGACCCGAGTCTGTTCTAGGTATAAAGGCATGAAGATCAATGAATTTATAGGCAATACTATTCTAGATGGATAGTATATGTCATGCCATTTCCATTTATATGTGGAACATCACATAACTCATCACGATTAGATATTTATGGCCATATGAAGGTGGAGAACCCTCATGAGTTATCTAGAAGCCCCTAGAAGGTCAAAGAAGTCAAATATTCTAGAATCTCCTAGAAGAAGTGTACTAGTAAAATTGATGGTAACTAGGATTTAATCATGGGTATAGTTGTTGCATTAAGAAAATTATTAAAAATAAATTAGTTGCAACAAGAAATTGTGAGTTTGGTAATTATGGTAAAATAATTGTGATGGGAAGATTGAATAGTCAAAGTGGTTGACCAAGAAATAAATTAAACAATAAATTGGTTGCAACAAGAATTTAGTGAAGGGAAAAGAAGTTATGAATTGACTAATTATAGAAAAGTTGGTTGCAACAAGAAGTTGCGAGTAAAGATCAATTATTTAAATAATAAAGTAGTAAAAGTGGTTGCAAAGAGAAATTATTTAAATAGTAAAGTGGTTGCAACAAGAAGTGGTGAGTTTACTATTTATGGATAAGTCAAATTGGTTGCAAAAAAAATTAATTAAATTAAAAATTTAGTTGCAACTAGGAGTGAAGAACTTAGTACTTATGGAAACTAGTTAAGTAAAGTGGGGAAAGTGGTTAAGTTAAGTGTACAAGTGGTTAGAAGTGGGTTAGCCATAAAAGAAGTGCAGCATAAAAATCGCAGCAGCAGAATCACGACAATGTAATCGTGGCAGAAGAACCGCGACAACAACATGGTTGGGGTATATTTATGAGAGATATGGTACATATTGTTTGAGGTATGTTTTGTGAGCTAAGGTTTAGCTCTTGAGATGGTATTGGATGTTCAGTATTGATGCATATATCATATTTGTTGAGGGATACAACTGGTATTTTGTTATTGGTATTTGGCATATGGATATTGGTCTTTTGGTTGTGATGTGTTGTTAAAGTTGTTGGTTTAGCTTGAGGCTACATAATA
Organism: Picea glauca; assembly: GCA_000966675.3. Lineage (NCBI taxonomy): Eukaryota > Viridiplantae > Streptophyta > Pinopsida > Pinales > Pinaceae > Picea > Picea glauca. The sequence continues at coordinate 300,126 of JZKD02S1674954.1, forward strand.
GTGAGGTTGTGTCACATGGTTTGACGTAAGTGTTTATGGTATTTAGTTTATGGATAGAGTGATGAATTTTTAAATAAATTTTGATGGTTATATTGGTGTATGTCTTTGGTATATGGTTGAGGTACATATTGGGTACATGGTTGAGACAAGTAGTTGATGAGTTGGCACATACATGAGGTGTATAGATGATGATGTTGGTACATCTTGATGAGTCATAGTTGATGTGTAGTTGATGCATGAATGGTACCTACTTGGTACATGGTTTGAGGCACTTGTCAGTAGTATTGTTGACACATCGTTTATGGATGATGTAGCATACTTGTCTTGGTATATTATTAGAAGCACATATTGATCTTGGTGATTCTTATGAGTTGTTGTGATTGGTTGATGCACATCTTGGTGATATGGTGCATATGGTTGAGAGTTGTCTTAGTTATTGATCTTGGTGAGTAGATCTGATTTGGTTGATAAGATTGATGAGACTGGTTGTTGTGATAGTTTGTTTGGACAGGTTATTTGTGCAGGTTTGGTGCATGGTTGATGCACTTGTTGATGGTACAGGTTGAGGTACAGGTTGATGAATGGTTGATTCATGGTACATGTTGTTTTAGGTTATTGGTACATGTTGTTTGGTGCAGGTTGATCGGTACAGGTTGTTACAAGTTATTGGTACATATAGAGGTTGTATAATACTGAGGTTCTATAACATGGTTTGAGGTAAAAAAAATATTGGTATAGTGTTTTAGGTATATGTAATCAGATTATATTGGTTGATTAGTATATAGTGACAAGTTTCTCAGTGATAGATTTGACAGAACAAGTTGTGACAGTGACATATTCAGTTTCTA
>JZKD02S1674954.1:310286-323469 GCA_000966675.3 Picea glauca
TGTTGTAGCTTCAGTCCTCCATACAGTCTTGCCCTGATTCTCCAATCAATCTCTTACTAGCTTGCTTCTAATCTTTCTTGTTTGTTCTTGTTAAACCTTTCCATGAGCAATCTCCTCAATATATAGTAGAAGATAACTTAGTTACTTGGATAGAGAATGATCCCAAGATATCTGGAAAGTCAGTATTTTGCCAACCATTTGAAAGCCAACTCATCCTTCTAGAAGATTCTTTCTAGAAGGATCGAGAACTCATCCATTTTCCTTCTTTAGAAACATGTCCGCACCCCGACTTCAAGTACAGTGCAAGAAGTTCGCAGTCAAGCTGAAGGCAGCCTGCGGGAATTAAGGATTCCCGCAGGTGAGTATATATGCAGCCTGCGAACTATCTTTTAAACTATGCTTTCTGGAAACTGACAAGTGTAACCTTCCTCATGAAAATGTTCTTAATAAAGAGTTTGATTTCCTATTATCATGACATTGTCATGACATCATCCCGATGACCAAAAATGTGGATAACATATAGTCTTGGATCCCTTTTCACTCCATTTAATCATTTCCTTATATGATACACAACAAAATAATGTTTCTTATTGGTAGTTTGCAACTTTTTTCAAAAATATATCCCTCGCCAACTTATATATGTTGTGTTCTTCTAAAAGGTCCTTCTTCAAAATTGATCTATCTTTAACGGTACCTTTATAATAATGTACCTGATACCTAAGATATTTGAATTCTCTTTTCATTTCTTCAACTTCCATTTCCCCTACTCTAGCCTTATTTATGGAAGCATGTAAGATGGCCACTCCTTCACCTAGAATTTCACTTAATTTGTATTTTTTGGCATTGAATAGGGTTTCTTCAATGTACATAGCATAGCACTAGTCTACAATAATATTATGCTTCCTTTTTGTCCTTCTTATAGTGGATTGTCTCTTTTTGTCATAGGAAATGGACTCTAGATCGACAACCTCATCCAATGGTTCTAGAATAAGTTGATCAGCCCATGGTAAAATATTTTCTAAGATACCTGGGTATGAAACTATTCCATAATGGGTGCTTTTCCCTTGTCTACTTCTTTGGATTTATACTCAACTTTTTTTTCCCTTCAGTTATCACTTGGTCTTTGTCTGATTTATCATCATGTCCTGATTCTTATGGACCTATTTGTTGTTTATCCTCACCTAGTCCCTAATTTGTGGAAGGTCTAGTAGTCTCCTTGTTTGGGGTATGGATAAGAATTTGTGTTTCACTAGCTACTTCATGTGTAGTCTCTTGTTTCTTCTCAGATTATAGGGTTGTGTCAGCCTCTTCAGACTTAACAGTGGTATTATTTTTGGTGATATCTTGAGTTCATTCATCTGTCACCTCTTGGGCTACTTCTCTAGTTGTCTCTTGAGCTGGTTCTCCAATTCTTAGTTCTTGCGGTGCTTCCACAATTCCTAGGTCATCTTCATTATCTAAGGGAGTCTTAGAATTTACCACCTTCTCCTCTTCTTCATGTCTCAAATCTATTATTTATTAAGGAGGGATCTCAACGCGATGAGAAATTGTTGGCTATTCAGCAGGCTTCTCAGTGGGATGTTGTGATTTCTCTTGTTCCTTTGCTCTTTATTCTTCCTCATTTTTCTTCAACTCTTACATTGCTCTTTAATCATTTTCTAGTTCTTGCTTAATTTTCTTCTCACACTCTTTCTTTCGATGTTCTTTCAAGGTCCTTCTTATTTTTTATACCTATGCTTTTCTCTTTTTTTTATAAATCTCTTCTTCTTTCTTTTTTCACAATTCCTCCTTGGTATTGCATTGAATATATTGTTCATTGAGTGACCTATTTTTATCTTCTTGGATGTCCTGTTGTTTTGTTTCTTCCTTCAATCATATTTACTCATCTCTTCTTACCTCTTCCTCTTCTCATTGAGCATTAAATCCCTATGTTAAAACCTCCATTTGTTGATATATAGATAGGGTTTTGAAAACTATGAGACCAGGGGTAGATTTCCTTCCAACACTTGTGCCCAATTTTGCGCATCCACTATAAATTCTTATTCATTCCATTTTTCACGAGAATATGGTCAATTGTAAGTGACTTGATCAGTGTGCTTGGGAACCAAAAATTTGGGGTCATGTATTCTAAATCTACAAGGGTCAAACCTATATTCCACATGACTCAAACCCTAATGTTTGCCTTGTGAGGTGTCTTTAGCAAAGTAATACCTAAGATGGAAACCATAATGAATTAAATGTGTCTTCTTATGTTTTATCAAAGATGCATTGAAACTTTAAAGAACAGTATGGTAGCAAATCTCCCCAAGAACAACCTTATCAGTTACATATGCAAGCAATAGGTTAGGAGGACAAGTTGCTCCAAAAATACTAAGATATGTGTGTTTTTCTTTGATATACCAATTGCCAATATGTAAGATAATTTTATTATCTTTCTTTGATAATATTGGACATTCTTGGCAGGAAATAACAGTATACAACCTTTCCAAAAAAAAGTCATATATCATAGCATAAGATTTCATGTATTTTTTCCCACAATATGCTAAAATTAGCATGAATAGGGTTCTTTGATACATGCCAACTTAGATTCTTCTAAGAAAAAAAACATTTCAGGGACACATGACATCCAGAAAGTAATAATCCATGTAGAATAAAGGAACTTCACCTGACTAAGGGCTTTGAGCTTCCTCAATTTTTCTACTAAGCTACTTGGAAATAATGGCTCCCCAATTAAACATTTTTCTGGTAATGGCCACTATGTATGCCAATGACACCCATTCTTCAGTAGACCATGAGAAATCATTTTTCCCATACAACAAAAAATCATGATCATGATATACATGTAAGACTCTCGCAAACCCATCACACTATACCATCCCAAAGACTGGCTGGAAAAATTATTCTCTTCTTTGCACCTGCTAGATATGATTTTACTTACATCATGTCGTCTATGAAATTTTGATACAAAATCAATGTTGAGTAATGCTTTTAGTTCAGGTAGCTTGTAATATTTATTGATTTCTAATGGAAGAAATGTCTAATGGCATGAATGATAATCCATTCCAATGTTTATATGCAAGGAAAAACCAGAGCCCTTCTTGCAACCATATGCAACTGAGAATGAAGAATGTTTAGGAAAAAATTATCATCCATTTCTCTAATAGTAGGTGCATTGTGTGGTGTCGACTTGGGGTAGTCTTCATCCCTAATTTTAACGAATAATTTGGTCCATGCAAGAAATGGAACCTTCGTTTTGGTGGTCGGCTAAACGTCCATGTATAAATGTTGTTGCACAAAAACCTTCTCTAAAGGAAATCTTATTACCATCTATAAGTTCTTTGTTCATTTTTCTCCTTCTGCCAATGTCGGAGTGGATGCTTCCCATGTTTCTCTCCCTTTTCCTTTCAGAATTTTCGGTGACTTCCTAGTGGAGGTTCTTGTCGGTGGCATTGTTCCTATAAGGAACTATCCATTGATATAATGAGTTATGGAATAATATCAATCCTCTGAGTCATAATTCAAAATGAGAGGGGTGATGCTAAATAACTTTGTGTGAACCTACAAAAGATGGAATTTAATGTAACTAATTATGAGTAGAAAATACTTACCAGAGTCAGAGATACATAGAACTAAAATTTAGTTGTTAATTACAACCTTTACGATTCATAAATGAAAAAATTGATCAATAATTTCATCACATGGTTTTCTTAGTGATGAACACTCAAATCAAATGAAAATGAGGAAATCAATTATCCAAGTTCAAATTTAAAAACTCAAGGCCCATATGCAGATCGATATCTATGTCATTTTGATCTGATCCTACAAATCTTATGGTTTAAATCTACCTTTAACTACTAAATTCATATTAAATGGCCTTTGATGACTAGAGACAAGAAATTAAGTGACTTTCTATTCATTTTGGCACTTTCAAAAATTGAATTCATATTAAATGGCCTTTGATGACTAGAGACAAGAAATTAAGTGACTTTCTATTCATTTTGGCACTTTCAAAAATTGTTTATTTTGGCATTCTTTTATATGCCTATTATTAGTCAACAACAAAGTGTATCATAGATTTCAAACATTGTGTTGTTTCGACACCTTTTCACAAACCCTTGAAAGCATATCCTGGGAATATTCTCTCATATTCATCGACACGCTTTCGTTTTTTAATCAAAGATTAAAGAAAATGTTTTGAAACCCTCTAAAGTAGTTGTTTGACCTTTCTTAGAAAACCTCTTAAAAGAATATTCTTGAAATATTCTTTCATAATTTTGGAAAATATTTGATCAAACCACCTTATCACTGACCATCCATTGACAATAAACATGTTTTTCTATGATTATCAGTAGTTGGAAACAAAGTTTATCGGAGGTTTTAAACATTGAGGTTGTTTCGACACCTTTTTACAGACCCCCATTAAAAGCATATGCTAGGAATATTCACTTGACCTCATTGGTGTGTTTTCTTTCGCTTATTGGCTTTCGATGCAAATGTTTTTTTGTTAAAATACCTATTGGGGTATAACAAAAGGTAGTTTCCCGAAGATGTATCACGCTTCAACCCTTTTGGGAAATCTTAATCATGAATACTTTTCCACTGACCCCGGGTAAGATTATCACCCTTCGAGAGAAAAGAGTTTTTCCATCGTCAGCGCTTGGAGAAAGAGTGTTTTAACATATTTATCCAATCTTCGATGGACCTATCAATACTTTACAAACAAAAGTGTGTTTTTTAGTATTTTTCTATACGTTTTATTTTTTTTATTATCTTTCTTGAAATACTAATATTTTATCTTTAGGTAAATAGATGCATAATACTCTAATGAAAACATGAACCAAAAAAGGTCAAAAAATATGGAACTATAAGTAGTGCTAAAATTCTACACAAAAAGAAAAGTGGTAACCGAAAAACTAAAATTTTAGGGTGTGTTGTGCATTCAACACTCTCATTGTCCTATATTTTGGGAATGGCTATTTGTTAGGGACCTAACCTTCCTAACCCCTCACATAGGTAGAATAATATATTTCCATGTAATAAAGGCCAATATTAATAAGGCCTAGCAATAAGGAAGAATAAGTTAAATGTAAGAAGACCTAATAGAAGCTTTCGCTTCTAGAAAGATCTTCCTCTAGATTGTACTTTTGGATAGGTAGATTTAGTACAAATAAGAATAGAGGGTATGAGAAGCTGTGTCTTGAGAATTATTGTAATAGAGCACTACTCTATTGGAGGTTGCCTCCTTGAAGAGGCAAGTGAACATTGTTTCCTATCAATAAAGGTATTATTTGGTGTTGTGGTTTCATTTATTGTGTTGTTTCATTGTTATTCTCTGCAATATTTATGTTTCATGCTATTATAGTAGATTTGGTACCTTACAAGTGGTATCAGAGCACTTTCCTTGGCAGAAAATTGTGAGTTAATATTTTTCATGGTAGAGACGTATTCTGATGTATTAAAGTTACAGAGATCTATCGTTACATGCATAAATCCACAGGCAGGGAAGCATACACACATGAACTACAAGTGGTACTTAAGCGCACATTGTTGACCACCCTTTTAACCCATGTTGGTACCCCTTCGAGTGGTAGCACATTAGACAACACCTATATAATGATCGTCCTAGATATCCTAAAGCCCTCGTAGATAAACCAATCGGTCACCTTAGTGCTATAGTGCCACCAAGAACAACACTCAGGAAGATACTCTCTAGTACCTAAGTAGTCGAGTAGGACGGCTAAGGGCACAATCTAGCCTCCTTAGTTAGTGCCCTAAGATAGTGGGTCGAGTACTACTGTTGGACCCCGCACATATATCAGAGAGATATAGCACAGGGAAAACCCTTATCTGTAGAAACCATGAATACCCTAACCTTTGGGACATAAACAAAAACAGAACAGACAATATCTATTGTCATGCAACTCTACCTCATGCATTCTATTTGCGAAATTCCTACACATTTTTTCCTGTTAAAAAATTGGTCATTTTTTCACTGCATTATTATTCAGATCAGAGTATAACTCCACAGGAGTAAAAAAAAAAACTTTGGATCATGTCGGCACGATTATTTGATATATATCCCATCGGATTCCTCTCTTCTCCATTATCACAATCATACCTATCATTTTTCAGCAAAAAAAAATTGTGTGGACCCGACCCCTTCCCAACACACCTATTGGGCATATATCCCATTGAATTCCTCTATTTTCACTGATCGTAGTGGTACCAATCACAAGTAACTCATTTTTGTGCGGTCCCATTTTCCCCCCTATCCCATCCCCATGGCCCACACTCATAGCCAATATTGGGAACAACATCTCACCACCTTGGCCAAATATCATGACCAAAGCTAGAGTGATATCTCTTCCATCATGTCTAGTATTGGTAACATCAACTCCCATCTTGCTCTGCTCAAATCACTTCCCACAACCATCACTCAATTGATCGCCACCTGTCAACAATGTCAGGATGCAGTGAACAATTTGATCACCTTGTTTAATCCCACCCCAGATCCTTTCTCTTCTTCCACACCTTATAACCCTGATGGTCCTGAATCCTCCCAGACCATCTCTTTTCCTCCCCATAACTTTCAATGGCACCTGCGTCCCCCTCGCGTGGAGATGAATAAATTTGATGGCTCAGATCCCAAAGGCTGGGTCACTCAAATGGAACATCATTTCTCTTCATACAACATTAATGATGAGATGGCCAAACTAAGATATGGTGTTCTCCATCTAGATATGGAATGTTGGAAATGGTGGAAATGGCGAAAAAATGCACACTAATGGTATGTGACTTGGACACAATTTCTTGCAAAACTTTATGAACGCTTTGACACTGACACTCACCATTTAGGTCATTTGATGAAGTTGAAACAATCTGGCACATTGGAATAATTTATAGTTTCTTTTGAGCAATTAGATTTCCATGCAAAGGGCATGTCTGATGTTTTTTTCCAAGAATGTTTTATCAGTGGCATCAAGGATGAGATATGTGCCCATGTCCTCATGGCTCAGCCTCAGAGTTGGGTGGAAGCTAATTAAAGAGATAAGGAAGCACAACAGCTTTTCTCTTCTCAAACCAGAAAACCCTCCTTTATTCCTCACCCTTAACCAGTCACTCCCACTCCTCCTTCCACTCAACTAAAGATCCATAAATTGACCGAAGAAGAAATGGTTGAATGCCAACTCAAGGGCCTTTTTTATATTTGTGATGACAAATATTTTCATGGGCACAAGTGTAAGGAACAAAAAAAATTTATGTCCATATTTGGAGATGTTTATGAAGAGGATGTTGAGGCTCCCCCTGTGGCCGAGTCACCTAAAACCACTGACATGACTCCACCTTCCGACCCTCCCGAAGTTGAACTAGTCATTTACCTTAATGCTCTCACTAGATTCTCTTCTCCCCAAACCCTTAAGCTAATTGGTTACATTAAGCCTTGAAAGTTCATCATCCTTGTTGACAATGGAAGCACCCATAATTTTATTCATCACCGCATTGCCCAAGAAACTAATTAATATATCCGCGCAGTCAATAATTTTCAAATCATGATTGCCAATGGACGGTCCATGAAATGTAGGGGGCATTGTCAAAATGTGTGTCTCCAAATTGGTCAGTACCACATGAAATCTCATATGTTTTCTATAGACATGTGTGGTCATGACATTATGTTGGGTGTCGAATGGCTCAGGACTCTAAGTCCCATTATCATGGATTTTAAGGAATTAACCATACAATTCAACTAAGAGGGTCAACAGTATAAGTTCTAAGGAATCACATCAGTTTCCCCTGAGATCATCAATTCCCATTGCATGGAAAATCTCTTCAAAAAATGTCATTCCAATATTATTGTGCAACTCCATTCCAGTCATGCCACTGAGACACCCTATGTGTTGTCATACCTCCAATCCATCCTCTCCAAACATCAATTTTTATTTTCCACTCCATGGGTACTCCCCCCTTCCCGTGTTGTTCATGATCATTTCATTCCCCTTCTCCCCAGTATCCTTCCTCCCAATGTTAATCCCTATCGTCATCCCTTTTCCCAAAAAAATCAAATTGAGAGAAGTGTTCAAGAATTTATCACCGCAAGCATTATTCGTCCTAGTACAAGCCCCTATTCTTCTCCTATGGTCATGATACTTAAGAAAGAATGATCTTGGCGCATGTGTCTTGACTTTCATGCCCTCAACAAAATCACCATCAAAGACAAATTTACTATTCTTTTCATTGATGATATCTTGGATGAATTGAGTGGTGCCCAATTCTTTACTAAACTTGATCTTCATTCTGGATACCACCAGATTTTTATTAAAGAGGCAGACATTCTTAAGACTATATTTTGAACTCATGAGGGGCACTATGAGTTTTTGGCCATGCCCTTTGTCTTGTGTAATGGTCCCTCCACTTTTCAAATCCTCATGAATCATGTATTCTATCCTTTTCTCCATCATTTTGTCTTATTTTTCTTTGATGATATTCTCATCTATAGTAAAACATGGACATCCCATCTTGCTCAAGTGGATCGAGTTCTACATCTACTCTCTCAGCACCAACTTTTCCTCAAACAATCTAAATGTTCTTTTGGAGCCTCATAAGTCGAGTACTTGGGTAATATTGTTGGAAAGGAAGGTGTCAAGGTGGATCCTAAGAAGATCAAAGCTATGCAGGATTGGCCTCACCCCAAGAATCTCAAAATATTGCATGGTTTTATGGGTTTAACATGTTATTATCACAAGTTTGTTAAGAATTATGGAAATATTGCCGTGCCTCTCACTGCTCTCCTTTAAAATAATTTTTTCCTCTCCTTCATTGTACCAGATTGGCTCCAAGTCATTCAACATGAATGGCTACAAGATCCCAAAAATTTTCATCTGATCCAACAATTGCAAGCCAATTCTCCAGTTTCCCCCGGGTACTCTTGTTACAATGATGAGCTTCACTACAAAGTTCATTTGTATTTAAGTAAATAGTCACAACCTAAATCCACGGTGCTTTATGAGCTTCATGCTACACCCACAGTTGGGCACTCATGGTTTACCAAAACCTATGATCGAGTCAAGTGTTCTTTTTTCTAGGATGGTATGAAACATGATGTTTGCACTTTTGTAGCAAAATGTGATGTTTGTCAACACAACAAGGTAGAAACACTCAAATCTCCTAGAACACTACAACCGCTTCCGATTCCACCTTCTATTTGGAGGGACATCTCTATGTATTTTATTATGGGATTACCTAAATCAAGAAATAAGTCAGTCATCATGGTGGTCATTGATCGTCTTTCCAAGTATGCTCATTTTTGTGGTCTTCAACACCCATTTACCACCTCCATTATGGCTCAACATTTCATGAATCATGTCTTCAAGCTTCATGGCATGCCTCATTCTATTGTTTCTAATCGAGATCCCACTTTCACCAACAATTTTTGGCAAGAATTGTTCAAGCTACAGGGCACCCACTTGCATCTCAGCATGGACTATTATCCCCAGACTGATGGTCAAATTGAATTTGTCAACAAGTGTTTGGAAACATATTTGAGGTGTTTTGCATCTCAAAGGAAAAATCAATGGGCTCAATGGTTACCATCAGTTGAATGGTGGTACAACACTTCTTACTATACAACTACTCGCATGACTCCTTTTGAAGCAATATATGGACAAAATCCACCTTTAGTTATCCCATACATGCCAATTGTCTCGAAGGTCCAGGAGGTTGACCAAACTCTTATAGTTTGAGAGGGTATTCTCTGTACCCTCAAAGAGAATTTGGCCATGGCTCAGAATCACATGAAGTAATAATCAGATCAAGCTCGCTCTGAACGTTAATTTGTTGAAGGAGACCAAGTGTTTCTTTGACTGCAACCTTATAATAAAAATTCACTCAAGGTCGACCATTGTCAGAAACTGGCGAACAAATTTTATGGTCCTTATAAAGTTCTCAAGCATATGGGGCAGGTTGCCTATCAGTTATCTTTTCCCATTCATGCTAATCTCCATCCGATTTTTTATGTCTCCTACTTAAAGAAGGTGATTGGAACTAAGTGCCAAACTCAAACCATCCTTCCCGAGTTGGATGAATAAGGTTGCATTTGGTTGCAACCACAAGTCGTTTTGGACCAGCGTGAGCATCGTCTTCGTCAATGCACCATCAAGGAAGTGTTAGTCCAGTGGAAAGATACAACTCCAGCATATGCCACCTGGGATGCAACTACCATTCTGCAACAATTTCCTCATCTCAATCCTTGAGGACAAGGTTGTTTTTAAGGGGGGGGAGGGGGGTTGTGTTAGGGACCTAACCTCCCTAACCCCTCATGTAGGTAGAATAATATATTTCCATGTAATAAAGGCCAATATTAATAAGGCATAACAATAAGAAAGAATAAGTCAAATGTAATAAGACCTAATAGAAGCTTTCATTTATAGAAGAATATTCCTCTAGATTGTTCTTTTGGATAGATAGATTTAGTATAAATAGGAGTAGAGGGTATGAGAATTTTTGTCTTGAGAATTATTGTAATAGAGCGCTGCTTTGTTGGAGGTTCCCCCCTTGAAGAGGCAAGTGAACATCGTTTCCTACCAATAAAGGTATTAGTTGGTGTTGTGGTTTCATCTATTGTGTTGTTTCATTGTTATTCTCTACAATATTTATGTTTCACTCTATTATAATAGATCTGGTACCTTACACTATTACATGTATCCAAAAAATGTTCATTCTCCTATGAGAATAAGGGGATTGAATGTCTAAGGTTGATGTAGCTATAAGAAATAATGGAAAGAGCTTGTTACAAGTTCAAAATGAAAAATTAATAAAGGGATATGAATGATAAATCAAAATCCAATTTAACTTGAGTTCTACCCCCTCGTTATGAGGCCATTACCCCAAGTCCTAATGCACTAAATGCATATCAAAAGAAAAGGACTTAATTGAATCTTGATGTATTAATGCATAAACCTAAAAAGGGGATTGCAAAGCAATGAATGAATATCAAAAGGTAAGATAGGGGTGGACACCTAATAAAATTCTATCATGGTCCTTCCATACCTAAACTTGGAAAATTTCATAATGTCATTAGCTTGTGTGAATTTTGAAGAAGATACCTAATGTGAATTACTTGTGTGTCTTTTTCATTAAATTGTGACTCAGTTTTTATGATTCTAATGACTCTTTTATCCATCATGGTTGGTATCACTTGACTCTTTGAGCCCTCTCTTGTGATGATGCACCATTTTACATGGTCCTTTGAAGGACGTTGGTGAAGCTTCCGCTCCACTACCCTAACCATGATTCTATTGGTTAAATCCTGAAGGTTTGAAGTGGACTACTTTAGGGTTTTTCCCAAAACTGCACCTTTGTCTCCCAAGAAAGTTCATAGTTTGACTCCATATGACCAAGAGGAATAAAATATACTAGTATTTCTCTCTTCTAACAAGTTTTACAACCTAAATTGCCTCTTCCTTTGTTTTCCTAGGATTAGATTAGGGGTTGTTTCAATTTTCCCTCAATTTTCAAACATTATTGAGCTTGACGTCTAAGGTTTTATTGTAATCTTTCACCTTAAGTGTATTTTTTCATCATCTATTGCATTGATGATTTATTTCCATCCCTTTAGGGCTTGACGTATTGCATGTTTTAAGGATATTATGTTCCATTTATACTTCAACAATTAATTAATAGTAAAACCCTAGTTTAACTTATGTTTTCATCTCTAGTTTGTTGCATGTTTAACTTGTTTTAGGGGATCCTCGGATGGGGTGCCACGTATCCTAGATGGTTCCATGCAGTCCACATTTGTTTCGAGTTATTAATAAGGCATGTTTACACCCTTCTCTTCATTTATTGGATGGAGGACATACTTAAACGCGCTCTAGGGAAGGTTGGACAGCTCTCACGCACAGGTTTAATGGAGCTCTCAATGCTCCATGGAAGAGGGGTGATCACATGTATGGGAGGAGGGTGCGAGGTAACTTCAACTTCATGGGAACTCCTCCATTTCTTCTAGGTTTTCTATGGCTCATTCCATTTCGTTGTGTTTTTGCATTTATGCTCTCCTCTGCTCAATTGTCTATCATTGCATGCTATTCTCCTTAGTTTTTTTCGGCCTTCCTTCTCTTCCATTCCACGTGAGAGAGGGAAACCCAAGAGGGGTCCCTATTGGTATTGTTATGCAGCACGACAGAGACTCCTCTGTGCGCTAGCGCAAGCTTTGTCGACAACTCTAATTCAAAGGAATAAGGAGTCGAAGATGCCTCCAATGGCCTATGTGGAGGAGGAAATTCTGAAGGAACCAATTACGGTTTCATCATAAACCCTCCTCTACACAGTTCCAGACCTCCATGATCAGCCCAGCACCAGTCTTCCTGCAATTGATATAGCGACAGCCTTGGAGGGAGTGACTTGTATAGTCTAAGAAGAACTACCCTTGGCAGACTGCTCGACTGAGCCTCCACCGCCTACTTCAGACATGGCCCAAGATTTAATCTCACCCAGCTTCTTGGTGTCGGAACACCTAGAGCTCATCTTCGAGATGAGGAGGGACATGATGGAGCATCTCCACAGGCACACTCTCCTCAGTATCATAATTGACATGTTTTTTGACGCCTTCTCGAGCACAAAAATTAAGCATAGATGCCCAACCTATGTGCAACCTTATATATTCACCCCTCACGGCGACACTAAGGATTGTAGGTTCTAATGTTATAATAGTTCCTCTAATGTTTAAGGTTTATAGGCTCTCAACACTCCCTCTACAAAACATAGGGATTTTTTTGTACTATTGCTTAGTTTTTCGGTTTGACGCTCGAGCCAGATTGTATGTTCAGTCTTTTGTTGAATGTTTAGATAGCTCTGTCACAACACTCTACTACCACTTTCTTTGGTTTCCAACTGTTTGGAAGAGCCAGTGGTAGTTGCTACTTTTGGCTACCAGAACAAAATGGTGCCACCTATTTCGGTTTCCAATAGTTTGGCAGAATAGGTGGCAGGCCTGGGATCTTGAACTAATATGTACAGTGACAACTGTTTTTTGAGGAAATATCACCTTTTTTTTATTTACAAAAAAAAAAAAACTTGTTTTAAGGGATGATTTATTTATGTTGTTATAACTTGACATATTGTAGTGGGTTATTTTCTTTCATTCAATTTTTATGACAACGATGGGTTTTCTCTTGATTTGTAGTGCTTG
>JZKD02S1674954.1:341314-355601 GCA_000966675.3 Picea glauca
GACCCCGCTGCATTTTATTGTTGATAGTAGAAGCCAGAAGAACCTCATCTCAGCAGAGGTGATCAAACATTTGGGATTGTTGACAACACCACACCCACAGCCATACACCATTAGGTAGCTTCGCCAAGGATGAGATCTTCGTGTCAGCCAACAGTGTCGATTTTCATACAGCATCCGTCCCTTCAGGGATGAGGTATTATGTTATGTTGCACCACTAGATGTCTTTTATGTTCTCTTGGGCCAACCATATAAGTGGAAGTGCCATGTTCTTTCCATTGTTACTTTGGGGGGTCATCTCTACAAAATACCAGAGGTAATTCTGACTATTGTCCCACCTAAAAAGTGTTGCAAGGTAGTATCTCATACTACAAAATTTATCTTTTTCACAATCTATTCAAAAGGTGAACAGAAGGATATTGCAACCACTACAGCCTCTACCCAAGCACCTTCTATCCAACAAAAGCAGGTAGACAAGGTTGCAGCAAAGCGCAAAGATTCCTTTTGCAAACAATCATCTCATGTAGCCAAACTATTTAAAAATCTCCAACCCTTCCAGCCACATGTTCGTGACAACCTTCAACAAACCAAGCAGGGTGACGTCTACAGCAAGACAAGAAGCTCACCAAGGTTTAGATTCAACAATCTCTTTCCCCTCTCCCCCGAGAACTCAACGCAATGGAGACCATTTCTTCCTAAGGAGGGAGGATTGATCCAGGTGGATATTGATGGCCACCCACCTTCTCCAACTGGCTCAAAACAGTTTTCTGGCAATTTTGGTAATTTACTATTTTTTAGCAGTTTTTTGGGTCCTGAACTTCTTGGAGCCATTTTAAGGCCCTAAACGATGTTTTTTGAGAAAACGGGGAGCAACATGGATCGTATATAAATGTTCCTCACCCAAAAGTTGTATTCTTTGGATAGATCTTTCCAACGAGCTATCGAGTGCCCCAAACGGAGATCATATGCAAAATTTACGCCCCTGGGAAGTTGACGTATCAATGACCCCCATCGGGGCCCACAAACCTTTTGGATTTTCATCTTCCGGTGTTAGGGTTTTCAATTTTATTTATGTTAGAAAGGCCCTTAGAGCCTCATTGTAATAATCATCTTCTCACGGATGCGAGTAGTCGTCACATCTCTTCTCAAAGATAAGTTTCCACCATTCTAGCAAGTCTTTCACTCTGTATTTTACAGTCTCTGTACATTTATTTCATTAATAGAAATCATGTATTATTGTATATCTGTGACTCTTGTTATTTCCGCTATATATTTTTTATATTGTTGTCTCTCTTGCAATATCTCTAAATATTTTTGTGTTATATCTCCGCTCTCATTTTGTGTCGAAAATAATATGGATCGGCCAAGCTCCTACTGAATTGTAATGATGTTTAATGATGTTTATAGGTTGGTGAGCCAAGTGTTTATAAGTTGGGATGATTATGTGTTTATTAGGCCAGAGAGCCTAGATGTTGAAGGCTAGAGAACCTGATTTTGTATATGTAAATACTCATATCATTAATATAATTACATCGTTGTGTGTAGACCAACCACGAAGAAATAGTTATGGGGGACTAAGCTCCACTGGGTAGGGAAAGGGATTGGGCTGAGAGGCTAGGAAAAGGGAATAAGATTGAGGGCTTAACCCCAATGGAATATTATAATGTATATTCCTGAAATACTAAAGTTTGGGAAATAAACCTTATTATCCTATGTTCCTTTGGGGAAAGGAATGAACTCCAAGTGGAGAGGGATGAGCTCCCAAGAGAGCCATGTGTCAACCTGTGCGCATGTACTTTTATGGGGAGGAATCTGTCATTGTGTGGGTTCACTGACCATTATTTCCATGCTCCCCACTCATGCACGCACTCAGACTGATCATTCACGCAGCCAACCATTCCTCCATTGTTGACCTCTGCAACCTCTAAAACCTGCAAACCCATGAAGCTAACCCTTTTTCCTGTGAGGCACAACATGACTGCATAGTGCCTTAGTCATATTTCACCTTAGCCATTTTTTTGTTGCTACCCATGTTTTCTCTGGACTGGTGTGACTTGTTGTCATTACCAGATCCCATACCTGATTTTGCTATTGTGGTTACATGTTTGACTTAGGAGTTGGACAGAAGAAGCAAGTTGTCAGGCCTATGGTTTTGAAGAGGTAGGTCGTTAGACCCGTGGATTGAAGAAGCAGGTTGTTAGGCATGTGAACAACTCTCTCCGAGTGAGCGATATTTATGGGGAAATGATTTCCTCTAAAGGGAATCCAGCAATAGCTACAGAACTCTGAGAATTCTTGATCTAGCATGTTGTTGAATCCATGGAAGGGAAGTGGAGCAATCGATGGATTGTGGAACAATGAATATGTATATTCCCAGGGTGGGACAAGCATGTGGGTAATGAGATTCTGTCAAAGGTGGGCGTGAGTAGGCTCCTGGGAGGGAATCCTTCCTGTTGCATTGTTCAGCTTTACGTAGTTTCAGCCTAGCCTAGGATTCCCTTTACCTTGGGTGGAGTTTAGTCCCAACTCGGGGGTGACCCACTACTGAGAGTGATGAGCAGTGTGGTCTAAGGCTGGGAGGTTCATGGAAGGTTTGCACACAGTTGGTGGTCTTCTCATAAAAAGATAAGTATCATTTCTATGTTAATTTGTATGTTGTGTATCATGTACATGTCTTTATATTTATAAGAATTGCATGTGTTGTTGCATGTATGTTTTACTATGATTTCCACATTTAATTTGTGCTTAAATAGAATGCATATTCGTTGTTTAAGTTTATATGTATGATTTTCTATAAAGAGCTATGTAAGCCATAGCCCAGCAGGTCTATGCCTGGGTATGGACAGTTTTTATTATCATAATAAAGAGAGAAGTTTTGTTTTGTATTCGTCTCATGTGACATTGCCCAACAGAAGGTTAGGCGTGTTACAAATTGGTATCATAGCATCAAAAAATTGTAGTGGTTTTTTCCTCGAAGTGGGCACTACGGAGGACGCTACAAATTGGTATCAGATCATGACAGAATTGTAGTGGTGTTTTCCCCAGCCTGGGTGCTCTTGGGGACGCTACAAATTAGTATCAGAGCCCATAGTTTCAATATTGAACTTGGATGGGCCACGAATATGGACCTTGGAGTCAAAATTCCAAAGGGATTTGATGTACAGAGTGCTACAGCAGTGCTAAGAGAGCTCTTAGGTGGTATTGGAAAGCTCGGGAGGTATAGCGGTTCGAGAAAGTTAGCAGAGAAAGGAAACCATGGTAAACATGGGTTTGGAACCACTAATTTTAAATTTGGATCATTCAATATGTTCAGGAAGAGACAAACCCCTCACAATCGTCAAATCCGGAGAAGGTGCACGGAGTGTGTGTAGAGTGCAAAATTTTGTATCTCCTAAATGTCGAGGTGATGGAGATCCCCTCCTTCCACCACGTGTCCTCCTCTTTTATTAACGAATCAGGTTGAATCTATTGTTTGGATCTTTGGAGGGATCGAACACTTCTCCCCTCTATTCTCTAAGACTTTCGATCTTCCGGATTTGACGATCTCCTAACACACATCCACTAGAACAAATGCTCCAGATGAGTTCAGGCTTCGGGGCTTCCACCTCCTTTGCGCCCAACCCATGATTTATGTCGAATGCGTGAAGTCTTAATGACTTATAGAGTTAAACCTCATGCTACTTCTCTAGATCTGATGATGATGAGAGAACCTGGATCCTTTTGAATGGATCTCATTCGTTCGACCCTTAAAATGATTAAACTTCTTCCTCCTTAAGGATTTTGGTCTCTATCCTTTCTGAGATTTTTTCCTTGAGGTGCTTCGGACCTCCAGCACACTCCTTGCATCCTTTGAACCTCTAAAATATTTTGGACTTATAGATTTTTTCGAAAATCTCCCTACACACTCCTTGCGTTCGTCCTCTCTGAGACCTCCTTTACACTTCAACTAAGTGAAAACCCAATGCACACTTTGCATGGGTTTGTTCTCAAACCTTTCTCTTCATTGAAAAAATGTGTTCTCCTTGCGCTGGTTCTTCCAAAGCTTCAATCTACCTCTTATGAGCTTATGAGTCAGACTTGACTCAACCTTCGCACACCTTGTGGGCACTATGCACTCCTTGCACCGGAGCTCTCAGAAGAGAAACAATTGAAACTTAAATAAACATTAGCAATTCCTCTATCTAGTTAATAAATGCATACATGAGCATAATCAAACACAACAAGAAAATAACATAACATTTACTCAGAGAACTCAGAGATAAGTAACACTGTGCATTTGGAATCAAACCTCTTTGCTTGTATTATTTCAACAAAGTATATGGGCTCATACAATTCTCAGTTTCTCCTCTACATTAACCAATAGAAATTACTGCAATCTTCAACAAAAATTACAATATTCTTCAACAAACTACTTGGGCATACCTTACACACATTTATACAAGGGAAGAATTCTCAAGCCTTCCCTCCAACCTACTCAAATGTTATCCTATCATAGTTAATACATTCATCTACTAAGGAATATTACATTGAATGAGAATTTACAAAATAGATAAGAACTGGTTCTCGAAATCTGTACAACCCTATAGATAATTAAGACGATCACAATCTTCGACAGCCTTATGTAATGGCTCATGCCTCAAAAAATTAAAAGCTGTAATTTTCAATGCTTTCAAAACATAGATGACGTGCTCTCCTTTTCGAATACCAAAATATTTGTGAATGCATGCTTGGTACTGAGTTGTCCTCTGCTCGGCCTCTCTAGGCTGATGACAATGCTCCTGCATCATACTCCTCTAGAAAAAAGATTCATGGAATATTTTCCATGAGATCCTACACTATTTTTCCATACTTTTGAATGTCAGGTTCAATTACCCAACTAGAATGCTCTATTGGGTGATCTTTCCACTTCACCAAATACTCAAAATAATTTTTCCTCCTAGTCTTCTTACTAATTCGTTGATCTAGAATTTATCCATCTAGGGTTTCTCTATTGTGGGAATCTGCTTCTCCAACTACATCTCCTTCTGATCACCTAATTCTCATGTATCTTCCATCTTGTAAGGGTATAGGTCTGCGACATTCAATATGGGTGATATTCCCACACCTTTTGGCAGCTCAATCTCATAAGCATTGGCAATAAATTTCCTGAAAACTCTACATGGTCCTATTTTATTCATCTTTAACTTTTTATATGTTCCGCTTGGGAAACTTTCTTTCCTAAGGTGTGTTAAAACTTGATCTCCAACTTCGAAATGAACCTCTCTTCTTTTCTGATCATTTTGGCTCTCATACTTCTGACTTCTATCATGTAGTTGTCCCTTTATATGATCAGGAAGCTTATACATCTCTGCAGTGAAATCCTCTGCTCCTGCGCTTCAGAATTCATCATGTCCCAAATCCCTCAACTTTGAAATTCCTCTCGGATGCATCCCATACACTATTTGAAATGGGATCTTTTCAGTGCTTTTGTTCAGTGAATCATTATAAGAAAACTCTGCTTAGGGCATAATTTGATCCCACTGATTGTGATGTTCAATGACCGAACTTCTCATCAAATTTCCTAAACTTTGATTTACCACCTCAATATGTCCGTCTGTCTAAGGGTGATATGTTGAATTGAAGGACAATTTTGTCCCTAGATTTTTCCACGGAGTTCTCTGAAAGTGTCCCACAAACTTGGTATCACCATTAGGGTTGGAATTTACACTACTCATTATGTCAGTTTAAACAAAGAATTGTGATGGTTATATGAATTTTTTAATTGTATTTGACAAGAAAATTGGATCGTGATGGGAAATTTTCCCGCCAAATTCCATCCTTGGTCACCATGTTTTTTAGGACCTTTCGAAATCTCAGAGAAACTAAGGTCGAGTTTTTATCACCTTGCCTTGACACTAGCTTTAGACTATATGCACAATGTTTTTCATGTTTTTGTTATGCAACATTATATTTCTAATCCATCTCATTTTCTCGATTTGAACAATTTTCAAGTTTCATAAAAGGATACCCTGAAGGTTGAACCAGTCAGCATCCTATATTGACAAACTCAACAACTTTGATGTCATTTGGTGGACCAAGTTAATGTCTAATGGGATACTTATAGTCATTGTTCTATTAATTAAGAGGTTGCAAATATGATGAGTCAAGAGTTTTCATTTCTTTTTAAATAGCATCAATATTCCTAAAGAAAGGGAGTATGTAATTTGTCATTTTTATTATGCCTATTATTACTTATTTTGATGGCATTCTAGATGTTTGGACGACCTAGTATTATTTGATGGATGCACTTTTATGATATGATTGTTGGGTATGTGTTACATTCTTTGCATGACAAAGCCTAGTAATTGTGTTATGTCAGGTGCATGGGGGGGTCACAGGGGGGGGTGTTTTTCGAGGGGTTGTAGTGGGGTGAAGCCCTTGAAAAGAAATTGGTTATTTTTTGTCTTTGTTTTTAGCAGTTTTTCAACGCATGGTTTTCTCCAATGGTTTTCTAATTTTGGTTAAGAAATTAGGGTTGTTAACTAATCTGGATCAATGGATTAGAGGTTTTGGATGTTGCGAGATCCTATATATATTGTATTCTAAACAATTAATATATATGATAATAAAATAATTAGAGGTGCATCTCAAAACAGGTTGTTGGTTTTCTCGGTTTGGGTTTCCAGGGTAAAATATTTGTGTAATGTGTGTGTGCCATTGTATCTTTTTTATTTTTATTAAGAAACCATTTGCATAAATTAGTTGTACAAGGTTAAAATCTACATTTGGTATCAAAGAAGTTATTGTCTCCAAGGGGATGTCTTTGTAGTCATGGGCTTGGCTTGGGTTTGTGATACACCTTGTTATAGTGGGATCTCTATGGTACATATTCTTGTGGTGAAAAGAAATGGTGATCAGTTCAAAAATAGAGATAGAGAAATTTAATGGGGAAATTTGTGAGTTATAGAAGCTCAAGATGGAAGATTTGTTTATGGAAAAAAATCAATGGATCATTGTGGGTCCAGATACTGCACCTACAAGAATGTCAAAAGAAGACTGGGAAATGTTGTATTGGGAGGAAAAAATCACAATCCGGTTGTGTCTCTTAGATTTATTATTATTGAATGTGTCAGGGGAAGCTACAACCAAGGAATTGTGGAATAAGTTAGGGGATTTGTATTAGTCTAAGTCCCTGGTAAACAAATTGTTCCTATGGAAGAAACTATACAACCTAAGGATGAAAGATGGAGACTCAATGGAAAAGCATCTAAACACTTTCAATACTATGATAAGTTATTATTTGTTGATATTAATATTTTTTATGAAGATAAATGTATTATTTTACTATTCTTTTTACCAGACTCATGGGATATTTTGGTTGTGGCCATAGGTAATAATGCAACTACTTTAATTTTCGATGATGCGGTCTCATCCTTGTTGTTAGAGGATATGAGGTGGAAAAACATGGAAATTAAGAGGACAAATGCCTTATTTTCAAGAGGACACTCCCAAGAAATAAATAGAATTAAGTCCTAGAGCAGGAGATCTAAATATAGGGGAATATCTAAATCTCCCAAAAAAATTGTAAAGGTATGTTGGAGATGTGGAAAAGAAGGGCACTACAAGAAAAAATGTAGATCCAAAATTGTTGACAAGGGGAAGGGATTTGATTATGCTCCTTCTACAAAAGAAAAAACCTCCACGGATGAAGGAGGGTATGTGTACTTGGCTTCTTCAATCACACATGCAGAGCATGATGCATAGTTGTTCAAATTAGGTGCATCATTTCATATGACTCCTCACAAGGAGTGGTTCTGCAAATATGAAAGGTAGATGGGTATGTCAAATGGTTGTGTTTACCTATAGTATAGCATGACCCAATTCGTTGTGAACAAAAACTAGGCTAGGTAGTGTCGTCTTTCCTTGTTTGATAAGCCAACTAATAGTGTTGATTGACCAAGCATGAATCCTAGAGTAGGATTTGGAATAAGACACTTACCTCGGAGAATAATACATTCGGCAAATAATACAATCGGAGAATAATACACTTTTCAAATTGGTAGTAATAATTCTTAGTCTTTTTGTTTTTCTAGGAGATGACTCGATAGCCAAAATCATAGGGAAATGAAAATTCAAGTTGAAACTCATGGATGGAAATATTAGAAAACTCCCTGCTATTTTGCACACTGGGATTGGCCATAAATTTGATTTTTTTAATAAAAATGGACGATGCAAGGGTAAAAACATTGTTTGAGAAAGAAACCTACAGGATGGTTTGAGGAGCAATGGTGTTGTTGAAGGGAGTTTAGGTTGGAACTCTATATAAGTTGTTGGGAAGCACTATTAGTGACAGGTGCAATAGTTCTATTGTTCCTGAGATTGGAGCTGAAGAAGAAAAAAACCCTACAATCTCTGGAGAAAAGACTATGATGTTGTTAAATTCCAGAAGTGTTCTCAAACACGTAATTTTATTGATCAGGGAAAATATTGTTACATAGTGGGAGAGAGGAAGATCATATATATAACCTCTCAAGCCTTATCTCAATATGTCAAGTGTCCTTGACTAAAAACTCAAGGATAATCACTATGACAAGGATGTGACAAGGCCAACCTAGGAAATATACAACTTCTAGAATAACTTTATTAATCTAGGAAAAAACACTTAACTAAATAAACTTTAGGGTTATTAGAATAAAATTCCCCCCTTTAATCCTGAAGTTAATTTTTACAAATGCCAATTTCATCTATAAACTTGGTGAATTTTATTTTTCCTAATTGTTTGATGAAAATATCTAAAGTTTGATCTTCATATGGACAATATCCTGGCTTGATGACATCGTTGTTGATGAGTGTTTTGATGAAGTGATACTTAGTGTCGACATGCTTGGTCTTGTTATGGAATACTGGATTCTTGGCCATTTTTATTGTTGACCGATTATTAATCAATACAGTAGTTGGTGATTTCTAATTACCACCAAGATCCTACGAAATTCTATGTAACCAGAGAATTTTACATGCTACTTCCCAAGATGAAATGTGTTCGACCTCTGCTGAAGAATTTGCCACTATAGCTTTCTTTATGGAACTCCAAGATATTTTTGTTGAACCCATATTCATTAAATAACCTGGTGTCGATGTTCTATCATCGATGGATCCATCAAAATATGCATTTGAATATGCAACAAGTGTAAAGTTGTTGTTTTTCTTATAGAGAAGTTCAAAATATTTTGTTCCTTGAATATACCTGAGGACCCTTTTTGCTACATTCTAGTGACTTTCTCTAGGTTCTTACATGAATCTGGAAACAATATTGAATACATATGACAAATATGGACAAGTGTTTGTCATATAAACAAGGTTTCCAATCAATTGTTTATAGTTGGTATTATTTATTGATTCCCCCACTTCAAATTTTGAAAGTTTCAAGTTTTGTTCCATAGAAGTCAGAGAGGGTTTGCAATTCTCCATGCCAATTTTTTTCAACAAATCTATAGCATACTTGGTTTTATTCAGGAATATTTTATGACATTGTTGTGAAACTTCCTCTCTAATATAATATCGAAGTGGCCCCAAATATGTCATTTTGAATCCTTTTTTAAGTTCTTGATTGACCTGCTTAATGTGATCTTCATAATTCCCTGTAATGATTAAGTCATCAACATAAGAACAATGATCACCAATTTTTTACCTTGCATCCTATAATATAGACTATCATCATACTCAATGTGATGAAAACCAACATGCTTAAGGTATTCATCCATCTTGGCATACCATGCTATGGGTGCCTATTTTAAACCATATAAGTCTTTAATAAATTTGCACACTTTGTACTCCTTTCCTTCAACTTCAAAACCTGGGGGTTGAGACATATAAACTTCTTATTTCAAATCACCATTAAGAAAGACATTTTTGACATCCATTTGATGAAGTATCCAACCATACCGTGCAGCCAAATTTATCACCATTCTTATGGTGTTCCACTTTGTTGTTGGAGAAAATGTTTCTTCGTAGTCAATTCCTTCTTTTTGAGCAAATCCTTTTGCGACAAGTATTTCTTTCTACTTATCTACTTCACCATTAGTTTTATACTTGATTCGGTAAACCCGTTTGCAATTGATGGGTTTAACATTTTTTGTACAATCAACAAGTTTCCATGATCCATTTGCAATTACCAAATCATACTCATACACCATGGCTTGTTGTCATTATTTTTGCTTCATTGCTTCTGCAAAAGTTGTTGGTTCAATGGAATCATGAGTTACTAAGGAAAAATTTGACTGAGATGAAGTAGAACTTCTAGTTCCTATTTTGTCTTATTCATCTGAGTGAACATATTTAAGCAGTTATGTGAACCATTTTGGTCTATTGTGTTGTCCATGTGGTGAAGTTATTTCAATTGATCTATCCTAAATTGAAGTTTTATCATCTGAGGAAGAGTTAACTAACTTGTGAACATTCATGTTGGGGGATAAGTATTTTTCAATGTAGTTTGGTTTTCCTTGATAAATCATTTTTTCTTGAGCTACTTTTTTCTCCAAATGACTAAGTAGATTATCAATCTCTCTAGCTATTTGAATTTTTGTCTCATCAAAGACTACATCCCAACTGATAATGAATTTTCCATTGGATATAAACCTGTATCCTTTATTCTGATCTGAGTTACCAATAAGAATGCATTTCATACTTTGATTTTCCAATTTAGTCCTTTTTTCCTTAGGAACTAAGGCATAGCAAGTGGAGCCAAAAACTCGAAGATGATTAACTGGAATCTTAGTACCATATCAAGATTCATATGAATTAATTACATATAAGGTGGATGTGGGTGATCGATTCCTTATATATAATGTTGTTTGAACTGCTTCGGCCCAATATTGAGTGCTTAACCCCTTGAAATGCAACATTGATCTTGTCATTCCCATTAGAGTCTGGTTCATTCTTTATGTGACTCCATTATGTTGTGGAGTATAAGAGTTTGTAAACTACTTTTTAATTCCATTTCTCCTACAATAATAATTGAATTCATGTGAAGTTAATTATCCCCCATTATCTGTTCTTAGTGTGGAAATCTTCTCTTTGGTGGAATTTTCAACTAAGTGTTGAAATTGCATGAATTTTTCAAAGGCTTGTGATTTGTTCTTTAGAAAATATACCCAAACCATCTTTTTACAATCATCAATGAAAAAAATGAATTATTTTCATCTACCAAAAGAGGATTACATAGGACCAAAAATGTCATTATGGATTAATTGCAAACATTTGTGTGTTCGCCATGTACTTGTGAAGAAAGTATCCCTCTCTTGTTTTCCAATGATACAAACTTCACATTTCCCATATTCCTTTTTGAAAGTAATAAATCCTTTCACGATTTCATTTGTTTTAAGTTTACCGAGGCTTTCAAAATTCAAATGGACAAATCTGTAATGACATAATCTTAAAGAGCTAGGAGATAAATCCACTGATGCTGCAAAATCATGTTTCTAAGTAATGATTGTGCCTTGTAGCCTCAAACTTTTTCCATCTTCATAGCCATTCATTATTGTTTTGAAATTTTGTTTCACTAAATTAATGTTGATCCAACCATATTCCATGATGATCTGATGATATCCTTGTTGATGAGCACCAAAGACAACAAATTATTTTTGAATGATGGAACATACCAAATATTGGAAAGTAATACTTTTCCAATCCATGGAAGGAAAAGAAAACAAATCCTTTTCCTTGAGGTGTATGAGTTGTGTCATCTGCCAAGTATATTGGATTTAGTTCCATGTCCTGATATTTCCAAAAATAATCTTTTGTGTATCACATATGTTGAATAGCCTCTGTATCTAATATCCAATCATCTTCATAATATTTTCTCATCAATTTGTTGGTGGTGATTGAATCTACAAACTCAATTTCTTGATTTGTTGTCAACACATAATCATCTTCTTGATTTTTTGCATATTGGGTTGAAGTTGAAGCATTAGACTTAGAATGTTGTTTGAAAGTTTGTTTATTCTTAGGCAATTTTTCATTTTATGTTCTACACTCTTCCACCACATGGCCAATGCAAAGACATATTTTTCACTTGAGACATATTTTTGCCTCTTTTCTCTTGCAATCTTCTAAAGTATTGTTGATTTTTGCCTCTTCCTTGACTTCTTCCATGACCTCGACCATAGTCTGTATTTCTTGATTCATTGAATATTTCTCTTCCTCTATAATTTCCATTATATGATCCTCTTCCCTTTGTATTTTCATTGTAATTACTTCTTCCTCTTGTACTTTCATTGTAAGTACCTTTACCTCGCACATCGTATGCCCCTCTTCCTCATGAGATTTATCCTTGTCTTAAGTTGGTCAAGATAAGATCTCCCCCTGAATTCTTATTCTTACCTAATGACTTGTCATGTTGAACCAACAAGTCACCAAGGGAATCAAAGGTTTGATTCTCCAATTTATCAGCAATTTGTAATGTTTCCAAAAAATATTTATAAGAGGGTGGTAGTCCATGCATCAAGATTGAGGTCATAAGACTTTCTTCTACATCATTAAATCCACATTTTATTAATTCATTCTGATGTTTTTCAAACAAGACATGTATTCCAAAACATCTCCCCCTTCATCCAATTGTTGGTTGAGAAACTTATCATGAAGTTTAGCCCTTTTTGACTCAGATTGGGTATCAAACAAATTCTTAAAAAAATTCTATGCATTCCAAGCATCATTTGCATTTTCAATGTGTATAAACATTTCATCTATTACAAAAGATGTTAAAATTGCAAGTGCCTTTTCATCTCTTGATTCCCATTTTGCTAGTTCTCTAGCATCAGTTGGCTTAATGGGAGCTTTTTATTCGTTACACATATATTCCCACAAGTCATTAAAACCGATGTACTTTGCATATGACGACACTAGGACTTGTAATTCTTGGGTCCATTCAATTTGCTAGAATGAATGAACAAATTTATTGATTTTCACATGAAGAAGTAATTATCAAGACCACACAATCAAATGAATAATACCATGAACAAGAGACATTGTACACACTGCAAAAGAGTTCTATAGGGGCTTGGCCTTGATCCTCTTATAGACTCGATGAAAAATACGTTGATAGAGTATTTCACTAGACTCTTATCAACGCTTTGATTACAAATTACAAATTCGTCAAACTTTCAAAATTTGACACAATAATTATCATAAAAGTATCATGCCCCTTTGAAGTGAACAATATCGTTCAAAACTTCAATTACAATGAACAAGAATGCCCCCTTAACTTCATTTTTTTTTAAACCACTTTTACTTTACATAAAGAACATAAAAGGTATTATATATTGAATGAAATTTACTCAAATACATATGATATCTTCAATAGACATTTTGCTTTGAACTTTTACTTCAACATACTTTGCTTCAAAGGGAAATATTGTTTGGGAAAATCTCAAAATATTACCTTAGTCTTTGGATAGTGACACAATGGGTTTCCCACTAGGCAATGCAAACACATGAACTCTTTTATGACTGATACATGCAAATAAGATTTGTCTCTGTTGTTTTGTTCTTTATTCCATGGCTAGAAAATTGTTGAATGGGCAAGGTCTTTCACTCTCACTTGTCAGAATGTGATCTGCAGAAAACTTTGTTGTCATTGGACTTGTGTTACAATAAATGCAAGAAGGTTACCCTGCATTATGTTACTAAAATCAAAGGAATCAATTTGTTTTCAATCGATTCGATGACGATGATTGGAGATGTAGATCCTATGGGCATGGCCGCATTGTTGTTATCAAATCTACCCTCACCAACAAATCCATGTCACTGCTCCTTCTGTCAATGGTGGAGTGGAGGGATTTGTAGTTAGGGTTTTTGTAAATGAGGAGTGATAATATGCTTCACACACAAACACTGATACTATGGAGAGTGACAAACCCAAGTCTGATTTATCTTCTCTTATCTGAGCTTACACATAAAACATTCATGAAAATAATATTCAATGATGTTATGTGATTATAGTACTATTGGTGATAGATTTTGATATTAGGTAAGGGATTTTATGGTTTTTTCCATAGAATCCCAATGGTCTATAGAAGTACAGAATCATAGTGCCGTCGGAACATGTTGATCAGATCCCAATAGCACTCAGAACGCAGAGAATGCCAAGTATCCATCAAAGCAAGCAAGAAGAGAAGCAGGGGATTTGGGCAGTCTAGCTATGGAGATTGACCATATTATGAGGTTGACTCTCTATTTGAATGAGGACATATAGTGTTACATCATGGCAGGGGTTCAAGTTTTTGATGGGCCAAATTTACGACCAGCATAGAACCAT
>JZKD02S1674954.1:367702-378858 GCA_000966675.3 Picea glauca
TGGAGAGTCGAGATGCCTCATCTCCAGATTCACGAAATGTGAAATCACGAAAGCGCTTTATACATAAGCATGTGGTCTCATCCGGTGGTCACACCATCGAAGAGTTGAAGAGAAGAGTACATGTAGACAAGATCCTTTTCGGTGTTTCGGGGATCACAACATGGAGACTCAAGAAGTCTCATCACAGAATCTTCGAACTGCGAAAGTGCGAAACGGGTAAATAACACAAGAACCCTTTAGAGTTAATCCAATGATGCAGGTGAATCTGAGCATAATCAGAGGGCTATTGTTGCACGTCACAGTGTAACTTCCAGAAACCACTGATGGTTTCTGCCAGAGGACTCGAAGACACTTCAGGGTGATTGACAGAGGAGATGAAGAGTCTCTGGGAATCTTCAAGAGGGATGAAGATGCTCGTGGAGGCGATTGACAAATGTATAAGCATTGAATCTTGTAACTGGAACAGTGAAGGTGAGCTCGACTGTCACAGAGAAGACGAAGAGTCTCAACTGCCAGAGAGGCTAAGGAATCTCTGCATAACATACAGTGATGTTGAACGAGTGGAAAAACGTCCAGAGAAGCTGAAGAGTCACGATGATGATCAGACAGAGCACTCGATTTGTGGAGGATATCGTCGCGGTGTGAGTATGCAGAGGAATTGCACGCATTGCATGCACAAGGTGCACAAAAGCTATAAATGCACAGTACATAGAAGAGATGGGGTTGTTGTTGTTGTTGGGATTGTTGTGGATGTTGTTGAAAGTGATTCATGCTTGAAGAAGGATCAGAGTGAAACAACTGAAGAGAACAGAAGAAGAACTGTGTAGCAAATGGACATGGCGCATAGAACATAAAGTAGAAGAACAGAATGGGGAGCGGATGCATGCTGAAAGACAACGAGGAAGTCTGAGTAGCAAAATCTTGCAGAACAGTGATGAGACTGGTAAGTTGTTATTAAACACTATATCATTGTAATAGGATTTAGTATTTCATATTAATAATTCAGGGAGGTTGGGAGGTGCTAGGGAGGACTGGTGTCCTCAGAAGTTCAAGTGGGGGCTTGAACACAGGGAGTTGGTGCTTCCTTCTAGTTGGTGCTAGAGAAACCAGGGAGTTGGTGCTTCCTTCTAGTGGGTGCTAGAGAAAAATAGAGAGTTGGTGCTCTTAGCAAGTTGCAGCTTGCAAAATAGAGGTTGTAGCCTCATAATGAGTTGGTGCTCAAATGTATGATAATGTAGAGAATGTAAATAATACTTGTCATATAACGAAGAAGAGGTTTCTACCCTGTATGGGTTTCCTTGGGAAATATTTGTCTCTGTGTTTCTCATATATGTGACTGATGCTGAAGTGCCATTGTTCATTTCCTTGCATTATTGTGATCATCATTGAGTGCCTTGTAAATATTTCAAAAGAAGCATAATTGTTTAAGCATGGTGACAACTGATTCACCCCCCCTCTCAGTTGTTCAACAAGTATACAGTTGAGTTGCATAGAGTAAGGATGTGACTCGTCTGTAGCCTAGAACGGAGTATGGGTATGCTCTAGATGAAGAGGCCTAGTCCACGTGAAATATCCTTGGTTGAGCCAAGCTGTCAAGAGAGAATCATCACAGTGTCGCACATCCACGAGATGTCAAGGTTGGACTTGAACATGACTCTTGGGAACGTGACAATATGTATATTATCCTACTCAATGAATTAAGCATGGTTTTACATATCCATGTGTTTTTTTAATGTGTGACTCAAACAAAGTAAAAAACAAAATTTTGGCAAGAGATATATATCAATAATTTGTAAATTAGCAAAAAAATAGAAACATCTATCATTTTAGCCATATTAATCGTATCACAATAAGCAAAACCTCATCAAATATTTAAATCTAAATAAAAGAGTACAAAATCTACATCCAACCACTACCTTCACCATAATTAACAAATAATACTATAACTATTAAACCTAAATAAAAAAATGCAAAATCTACATCCAACCATCTCGTCAAACCACCTTCACCGTAATTAACCAATGATATTACAACTAACATATCATTGCCAAGCAAACCGCCTAATTAAGGCAATATACTAATGACATATACCAGCCTTCATGGAGGTTGGGTAAGTTTGGTCGTGCACAGCGTGGCGATTCCAGGTCCATCCATGTGTTATCTCACCACCGTCTTTAACCCTCCAATAAACTTCCTGATTCTTCCGTTGAAGGCATGTCAAACCGCTTGAATCTTCCCATATTTGAAGGCAAAAGAAGCATTTGGTTTAATCTGTGGTGGATCTTGGCCGTTTTGAATTTGACCTGCACAACATGGTATTATACAAAGAATCGCAGCCTGTAACTAACTTCGTGTGCTCTGTGATCACCATAATAATGGTGATATTTGCACTGATCATTGCTACGATTCTGTATCTCACCGTGTTCAAGGCCATAAACCCTATAATAACTGTAAAATCAGTGAGCCTCAGTAACCTGTACATATCGAATTATCCAGACGTGCAACACAGTGCAGTGAGTTTTACAGTGACGATTTACACAGGCGTGAAGAATCCCAACGTAGAGAGATTCAAATATGATAACAGCACCATTCAATTCTACCATTATGGTACGCAGATTGGAACGATCCACTTCATTCCGAGGGGACAAATAATGGCGGAGCAAACTGAGTATCTTTCTGCAACCCTTGCAGTTGAACCGTTTCCTTTCATTCCTTTTCAGAATCCAGATTTCTTCTCCGATTCCAACTCCTCTAAGATTATTCCCATAGATTTCACAGTCACCATGGGCGGAGATGTTAGAGTACTGTATTTCTTCACTTCTTATATTAAATCTACCGTTTACTGCAACTTCATTATTGCTATCAAGGAGAGGACAACTCTGAGAATGGAATGTTTATAGGCATTGTAGATTTATCAGTCCAGTTTTTTTCTCGTTGATACTGCGTTCGAGCGAATGATACTGCATGCAACAAAGATTTACATTGGGAACGTTTTGAATCCGTTTATTCTTTGACAGGGAGCCGAATTATATTCATTGGCAGGGAGCCGAAATTTATTCATCGACAGGGAGCCGAATTTTATTTACTGCTTCATTGATAATTTGCCCTGGTGACTAACAGAGATCCATATTTAATGTTACCAGAGGTTTCACATCCTTCACAGTTGTGAACGATCCATTCCACCATGGCCTGTTATAGCCTTGAAAGATCGCAGGTGTATCAGAATGTTTTGTAACAACTCCATCCATCATCTTTGTTATGCTTCATGATTTTTAGGGTTTTAACTGAATGTGTTTCATACTTTTTAATTCCAAAATTATTGAGTTTTAATTTTATATAAATAATTTTGATTTAATAAGTATTTGGAAATTAGATAGTAACTGAATTTTTATTTTTGAAGGGGTTGAATGAAAAATTATATTCAGTTTTGTCAGTTTTGTTGAGCTTAATTGTTAAGAACATGTGTTTTTTCCTATAAGATCACATGTTTAAATCTAAAAAAGCGGAATTTATTTTTTAAGAGGTTGAAGAGAAAATTATATGACGTAATCAAATCCTAAGAAGTAGGATATGATGATTAAACTGAGGGAAGAGGGTCTCATGTACTCTCACAAATCATGGCTAGTCCCAAAAAAAAAAAAATTAATAATTTTAAAAGTTTAAATGAAATTTATAAATGTCTTTAAAAAAAAATAAAAAATGTAAAAATATTATTTTCATAATACTAAAAATAAAATAAACTTTTTAAAATTTCAATTGTTATTTTAATTATTCTTTTCATAACCATAGAAATGCAATAATCTTTTAATATTTAAATTTATTATTTTTTAGTAATTGAAGTTTGTTTTTTATTAATATTAAATTAAAATATTTTTTTATGAAAATTATTGATTTACATAACTGATAATTAATATAAAGTTAATATGGTGGAGGATACTCATATCAATGAAAACATAGATGGGGAAGCGTAAACTTTAGTATAATAATATAGAAATAAAATAAAATATTATTATATTTAATAATTATTTTAAAAATATATTTTATAGAAAAAAAAATTAAATTAATTTTTTTTTTTTTTATATGATGATCATCTAAAAAACAACTTTGGTTTATCAAATTTATAAATGCAGTTGATTTATGGAATGTTTTTCTTATGATGGAATAATTTGAAAATGAAATACCCTAAAGAATTTGGCTTTTATGCTTAAATATTTTGAGAATGAAATATC
This sequence comes from Picea glauca, assembly GCA_000966675.3. Lineage (NCBI taxonomy): Eukaryota > Viridiplantae > Streptophyta > Pinopsida > Pinales > Pinaceae > Picea > Picea glauca. Next base: position 371,932 of record JZKD02S1674954.1, read on the forward strand.
TTACTTTCTTTTGATGTTTTATTATAACTATTTTGTAAATTAAATCTTATGTCTTTATGGATAAGGAGTTAAGAGAGTGTTTTTAGTCATCTTTAATTTTTCATATTGTGTATTTTATATTTTTTTATTATTGACTAATATAGTAGTTCGGTTAGCTACCCTACATAATCTTTGAAAAAAATCAGGGATTCTAGTTCGGTTGGATACCCTACATAATCTTTAAAAAATTAATTCTAAAGGAGGGCGACAATTCCACCATGAATATCATATAAAATACTACTTTGTTTATATTATGTCAGAGATAGGAGACTTGACTCATGGCAACATGAGTCATCATAATGTTTTTTTTAAAACACTTGTTGTGCAAATCCTATTCCATCTCTTGTCTTTTTTATAATTAGAGAGATGGGAAATTGCAAATTATAGTTTTTATTAAACTCAGAAGCTTATCAATGGATTTAAAGTATACCAATTAGTGGGAGATCAATCGGTTTGGGATCCAAATAATGGTAGTTGGATCAGATCCACCATTTCATTCTCCAAAACTTGTATAAATTGCAAACAAGCAAAGGGTGAGCTTTCATAGAAGAGGAATGTGGATGAGTGGGTGGGTTTTACTAAATTGTAATGGAGGCTCGAGAGCTTGGCCATTTATTATTGTGGCATATTTATGTTTTTCAATTGAATTGTGCATTGGAATTGTGCATTGTGGTGGTTATTGTTTACTTTTAGAATTGAATTTGTTTATAGAAATTGTAGAGAAAATTGTTTGTGTGTTTGATATTATAGGGAGGTTGTGCCCTCATTGCATCCATTGGTATTACCAAGTACAATTGTGGATAGCGAAAAAGAGGAGAGTTGGGAGGACTTATTACCATGAGAAGAGGGGGATTCTATGAGGAAACAATTACAATGAAAACAGAAGTGTAGATTATTATAGAAATAAAGTGATGTGGGGTAGAGTGTTGGGTAGAGGTCCTGGAGAATGAGGTATTGAAGAATTTGCAAGAGCAGGTTGTGGAGATGTAGTAGAAGATATAATTGCATAAGAACAAAACAAATTAGCAAGGAATATTGTAGAGAGAGAGTGTGTAGTCCCCTATAAAGTGAAAATTGCATGTGAAATATTGAGAAACTAAGCATATGATAGGTGGAAACAATTCAAGAGGGATAGAAAAGTAAAAGGAAAGGACAAGATCTAGAATTTTGGGAAAAGATGGTCACCAATTTGAGAAGTAAGTTTGTAAATTATGATTATACTTTGATAATCAAGGAAAGATTAGAGAAATTGAAGTGGAAGAATAGATGTGTAGAAGAATATTTTGAAAATACTTCTAGTGTAGCAATGAGAGCTAGTTTTGTACAACATAGTGAGAAAAATATTGTGCAATTTGTGGATGGATTGAAGGTGTCTATTATAAGGAATTAAGTTGTGGTTAATATGTGATCATTAGAAGAGGCTTATCATCTGACCTTGATAACTGAGAAGGTGTGAATGAAGATAAATCATAAGAGAAGGGCAGTGAAAGGAGAAATACAAATAAATTCTCCTAAATGTGGTTGCAAAGAGTATTGATTGTGAAAGTGGGGTGCATGTTGTTGAGGAAAATAATGAGGAAAGTGTGTGTGAAGTGCATGTTGTGGATCACATGTTAAAGGAGAGTGTAAATGAAATATTTGTAGTAGAATATTGCAAAGAAAAGGCTGAGATAAAGGAGTTTGTGCAGTGAATTCAAGTAGTGGCATGAGCTACAAAGAAGAGATGTTGCAACAATGAGAGGTGTTACAAAATAAATCGGTATTGCAAGAGAGAGTGGTCTTGCAACAATGGAGTTGCAATGAGATGATGTTCCACAAATGTAATAGTAGATTCAAATATGAAAATGGGAATGTTTGATTATCATAATATTTATTGTGGTGACTTTGTTGTAGGTGAAGTGGAATGTGTAGCAAAGGAGAAGAAAGTGGAGTGGACCAAAGAAAATATGCAACAATTATAAAAGGAAGAGTTGATGTGAGAGAATGAAGATGTAGCAAAGTAGTAGCAAGAGGAAGATATTTGTAGTAGAGGAGTGGTTGCACTAAAACAAAAGTGTAAAAACAGTTCTTTGTTGAGACATTGGTAATGGTGAATAAGAGGGGGGGTCATGGGGAGGAAATAGGTAACCATGGAAAGAAATTAGTTTGACATAATGAGACCCATTTGATGAGACTTGAAATAGTTGGTAGACTCTAGTCGAGTTGCAAGAAGTGGTTGAAAAGATGATAGTGGTAGTGTCGATGACAATCTAGGTAAAGAATATGGAAAGATGGAATGTATGAATGATACAGATTACCTATAATGGATGTTGGGATCCCCCCTAGGGTTGTAATAGGGTCCTATGGGCCCATTATAAATAAGAGTAGAATAATTATGGTGACCATTTAATATAATGTGGGCTTGGTCCACAGTGTTAGTTATTATTAAATAAGGCCCCATTTACAATGGAAAATTGCAAAGGTAAAGGTTACAAAGAGGAAGAAGAAGGATGTAAAATGGAGAAGAAGGAATGATGAGTGGTACAAAGTGTGGCTGAGAAGGAAGAAGAAAAGAAATAAAAGACAATTTAGCAATTGTTGTTTTATCAAGTGACTTTGTGAGCAAGATGCTCACATTTTTCCAGCAAGCGATTTTGATGCAAGAGCATCTTTGGTTTGGTAGGTTATCCTTCATAATAATTAAAAAAAAATATTTAGTCTAACTATAAGTGTGGCAACAATCTAGGCATGAATATCATAAAAAGTGCATTGTCATTTAAATCATGTTAGGCAAGGAGACTTCTACTAATGTGAGGCATTAGAATCTTCTATGTGAAATGGTTATTGTACAAAGCCTAATGTCTTATTATCCAATGCACTCTTATAACTCACACATCCCATCTCGTATAGTTTTGATCACTTTCAAACCATTGAACAACGATAAACCAATGGAAAAATTCTACTTCAAGGGATTGATTACTTTGACCATGGAAGTACCTAGCTATGTTCAAATTACAAGGAAACATGATGGAACTCTTGGACACAAGGTATTTAGGGATAAAACTCACACTGGCAACTACCTTCACGTTGAATCCCACCACCACCCTTCATAGAAGATGGGGGTCCTCAATACCTTAGCCACAAGAGAAACACAAATCTTTGATGACGAGCATCTCGAACAAGAAATAGACCACTTAACCAAAGTCTTTAGGAGTATAGGCTACAAAGATAAGGACATCAAGAAAGCTTTGAAAAAGGAATAAAGAATGGCTCATTCTCAAAACAATCAAACCTCCACCATAAAAGCGTACATCCCCTACATTTGGGGGGTCACAGTTAAGATTGCAAAAGTTTTGAAAAGAAAAGAGATTAGAACTTCGTTCAAGACCTATAATAATTGTGAGACAAAGAATGAGGTTAGTAAAAGACCCTATTGATGTTGTCAAGGGAAGGGAATCTACACGATTTCATGTTCTCGTGGAAAGTGTTACATTGGAGAAATCATACGATCATTACAAGTAAGGATCAAAGAACACGAAGTAGACATTAGGAAGGAGCGAACTCACACCTCGTCTTTGGCAAAACAATCTCTCAAAACCAAGTACCATGTGTGCCTTGAGGACACTAAAATCTTCACAAAAGAAGACCACCTTTATAAATGATGCCTTAAAGAGGCCATTGAGATAATTAAGCACCCAAACAACATGAATAGGGATAATGGCCTGGAGGTAAGTAGAAGCTAGATCTCCTTGTTAAATCGACAAAGGAACCTAGAAAACCTAGTTTGAGCGATGTGATGATCTCTCCCTCTTTTCTCTTTTATTTTTATGAAGATCGTCATAAATTTATAAGGTTTTTTTTAATTGTATTTGATGGTTTTCTTAGGTTTGTAATGAATACTATAAATTTCAATCTTTATCATAGGCTTATTATTTTTAGGTTTTGCTTACTATATACTTAATATATTGAGTTATTACTCATTATATAAAGCATATGCTTTATAATCTTGGCATATTATATAGTATATATACTTAGTATACATATAACATATACTATGTATTTATGTATTTTAGGTTATTACACTTTCCTTAGTTAAGTGGATATTATATAACACATAGCATTTAGTTATATTTAGTATAAATATAGAATTTTTTTTTCCATATGAAAAAAAAACTTTTATATTCATAGGAGAATATATATGTTATAGTCTTTCGTGACAAGCTTTTGTAGTATTTTTTCAGGAATTGTACTGTCTATACATATAACTATATCAAAACAAGCCTATAAAGGCTTTTTCAAAAAACTATTACACTTTGTTCAAATTGTCCAAAAACATTTACAGCCTTACAAAAAGTAAAACTTCTTCAGAGACGAAACTTCGTAGCTTCGGTTTTTCTTCCTTCAAAAAACTCATAAAAATTGAAGGCTCATTTTTGCAGCTAAAGTGCTTCCTTTGAGAGTTCATCTTCTTTTGAATTGAGTTCCCTTAGAATGTGCTGGAAGGAGATCCATTCAAAGTCTCTAAACGTGAGTTTGATATCTCTTAGCAAAGAGGCTAATCTGGGGTTTTGAATTTTATTAATACCTCTTTCCCAATCTATCACCAACTTGGAGTCGCTGAAAACTTGTAGCTTTGACAAAAAAAAATATTTTTCAGTTTTCGGGAGGGTCCATAGTGCTATAAGTTTCTCTCTATTGTTTGTTCCACCCCCTAGCGCATATCTGATGCAAATATAATGGTTGTGACTAATGAATAGAACCACCCCCACTCCACAGGTTGGGGGGTGTCCTTGACTAGCTCCGTCAAAGAAGACCCATGGGATGGTGTAATCAATGGGAGGTGGGATCACTTTATGGGTTTTACTTTCCCTTAGTTCTACCTTGAACTCTTTGACCTAATTGAGTGAGATTGTCGTAGTGACCACATGTGGCACAAACTTGTCTTTAAATACAACATTATTTATGTCCCATTAGATTTTGGAGATCATGATGCCCAAGAGACCCGCATACAAGGAGATTGATCTATCTTGGATCCAAGATCTGAAACAATCATGTACAAAGCCCTAGTTCCAATTAGCCTTGGATTTCAGCTGTTATTTTAAATCCTGCACAACCTTCTCTACATAAGAACGGGAGATAAAGAGATGAGTAATGGTTTCTTGATTTTCTTTGCAAAGAGGACATCTATTAGGACCACACCATCCTCATCTAAGACAATTTTCCCATGTTAACGATTTGTTGTTTAGTGCAAGCCATAGCATTAATTTGCATCTAGGATGAGATTTGAGTTTCCAAAGGGGCTTCCACCACCATTTCGGGTGAAGCACAATATTATCTTCTAGCCAAGCTTTGTATCCCAATTTGACCGAATAGGAGTCGTTCTGAGGGTTTTTTGACCAAAAAAGGGAATCTTTTAAGTCTTTTTCAAGGGATATGAAATTTCCACATAAGATGGATATATAGGAGTTTCATTCATCTCGCATTGCTTCAGGGAGATCAAGAGAAACTTCGCTCTTCCACCCCAATCTCCCTCGAATTTGGGGAAAACCAGCGTTTAAATTGCTTAGGAACCGAAGATTTTTATTTTTGAGAAAAAGGAGTAGGGGAGGAGAGAGTTTGTAGTTATTTTTGGCTCCCAACCACGGGTCTTACCCTAGTCTCACCTTTTCCCCATTACCAATATGCTAGATTTTCCAATCACCAACTAGGGGGAAGGCTTCTACAAGAGCTTTCCAAACAATTGAGCCTTTGGAAGATTTTAGAGGCTCTCAAAACCACTCCAAAATGGATAAGGTGGGAAAGTATTTAGATTTCATGAATCTTACCCAAAGAGAGTTGCATATGGTTAGTCTCCAGAGGTTCCTTCCTTCTAGGGATCGAGCAAAAGGATGAATGTTCTTTAAACCCCATCCACCCATTTCTTTAGGTAGAGCAATTAAATTTCAACTGGCCAGATGAGTACCTCCAGGAGAGTTATGTCCCGCCCACAAAAAGCAAAATCTTATACAGAGAATATGTTGTAGAATTCCTTTAGGGATTACAGCTATAGAGTTCCAATAAATGAGAATACCTTTTAGGACAGCTAATTAGCACTAGTCTTCTGCCTCTTGATAAGAGTCTATTGACCCAAATGGCTATTTGGGCCTCAACTTTTCTAATTAGCCAGCTCTAGTCTTCTTTCCTATAACTGTCTGGTTTTAAATTGAAGCCCAGGTACTTAAATCCTTCAAAACAAGGTTTCCTTTGGGCAGGAAAGGAGTTGGCAATGGAGAACTCTTTTGTTGTCGCTCAATGATTAAGAATTAGACCTGATTTTTCCATGTTTACTTTTATTCCTGTTGCGCTACAGAAGAGGTTTAAAATAGTTTTGAAGGAATTCAAGTTCCTCTGAGAACCAAAAAAGTTTCAAAAGATGTCATCTACAAATAACAAATGAGTCACTGATTCTGATTCTGAGACTGGGCCTCTTTTATTAGTATGCTAAGTGCTTCTGCAACAATCAAGAATAAGAAGGGAGAAAGGGGGCAACCCTGTCGGATGCCTCTAGATGTTTTGAAGAAATGAGATGGGGCTCTGTTGATAAGGACAAAAAAGGAGGCACTTTGAATGGACCCCATAATCCAGTTAACCGATTTAAGCACATGCTCATTTGGAGTAGGGCCAGCCGCAGAACGGTTCAATTTACACAGTCATAGGGTGTGGAGAGGTCCAATTTTAGAATGGTCGCCTTAAGATTATGTTTTTTGACAGAGTGGAGCACTTCTTGTGTAATGACAACTGCATCATGAATCTATCTATTGTGAAGGAAACCAAATTATTCTTCCTTTATGAAAGCACTTAGTATCAGTCTTAATCTTCTAAAGATAATCTTAGAGAAATTAATTTGTACATAACATTGCAACATGCAAA
>JZKD02S1674954.1:393346-410377 GCA_000966675.3 Picea glauca
GTAAGTGAGTACATCAACTTCCCGGGGTTGTAACTTTTGCATACGATCTCCGTTTTAGGTGTGTGATAGCTCGTTGGAAAGGTATTGTCGAGGAGATTCATTTTGGGGGCTCAATTATGCCTTTGGCTATAATTGAGAACCTCTATCTCGAAAAACCTTCATTTGGACCCTTAAAATGGCCCCGGAAGTTAAAACCTGCTAAAAATAATAAATTGCCAAAATGGACAGAAAACTATTTTGAGCCATTTGGAAATGGTGGGTGGCCACCGATATCCACCTAGATCACTCAAATCCTAGGAAAAAATTCACCATAATCCTTTAGAGTCCGAACTCAAAGATCTGATGGACTAGTTAGAAGAGATATAAGAAATCTTTGAAACTGAATAGGTCTCCTAGACCCGGATAGATAAGGAAAAGGACACCTTTCAAAAGTATGAAAATTCCTTGCGTTCTAAAGAAGAAAGATGGAGACTCAAATCAAGAATTCTATGGCTCAAAGTTGAAGATACAAACACCAAGTACTTCCATAGGCAAGCTCAAGCAAGAATATGTAAAAACAAAGTCAAATAAATAAAAACTTCAGATGGGAAGGTTGTCACCTCGTTTGATCAAATTGAAGAAGAAACTTATCATCACTTCGAGGGGTTGTACATTGAAGATGGTTGGATGGATCCTAGGGACAATCAAAATATATTAGAAAATATATCATCTTTAATCAATCAAGAGGACAATGATCTCCTAAACCAGCCCATCGTGGAAGCAAAAGTTCAGGGAGTTGTCTTCCAAATGTCTCTAGACAAGGCCACTGGTCCTTATGGCTTCTCTGCCCACTTTTACAAAAGATGTTGGCACATCATTAAGCTTGATCTGGTTAGAATGATACACTATGTCCATTACTATTTTAGGATGGGTGGAAGTACTAACTCGACTTTCTTATCCCTTATCCCCAAGGAAGCGAAGCTCTCCTCCTTTTCTAGGTTTCGACCTATCTCCCTGTGCAATGTCTTTTACAATATCATCTCCAAAATTATTGCCAACCAGTTAAAACCTTTTCTCCCCAAACTTATCTCTCCAAATCAAGGTGGTTTTGTTGAGAAGCGACATATTATTGACAACATAATCTTGGTACAAGTGGCTATCCATTCTAGTAAATCTAGGGGAGAAAAAAGGATGATCATTAAGATTGACATGGCTAACACCTTTGACAGAGTAAGGCACAATTTTCTATGTGTAGTTCTAAGAAAAGTTGGGTTTGGAGACAACTTCATCAATTGGATTTTTGCTTGCATTGGGAGCCCTTGGATTGCTCTGTCAGTGAATGGTAGACCGACAACCTTCTTAAAATTCACTAGAGGCTTTAGGCAAGGCTTCCCTCCCTCCCCCGTCCTCTATATATTACTGGAAAAAAGCATTGAGCAAAAGATTGGACAAGGAAAGAAGAGTGAAGAAAATTATGGGCATCAAAATCATTCGTGGGGCCAATAGAATTAATCACTCCCAATTTGTCGATGATACCCTCTTAATGGGAGGATCCTCCACTATTATAGCCACAAGATTCAAAGAGGTTTTGTATGCCTTTACAAGGGCCTCATGAGTTCTAATAAACTTTGTTAAATGTCAACTCTATGCTTGGAACACGAGTAATATACATCTAACAACTATTGCTAGGATTCTCTAATTCCCTTATGAAGAAAAATGACACTCTTTTAGATATCTGGGGATCCCCCTTTGTCTCCATTCTCTCTCCTCCACGACATGACAACACATCCTAGATAAGCTTAAGTCAAAACTTCTTCAGTGGGGTGCCTAGTGGATCAATCTTGTTGCATGTGTAATCCTAGTGAAATTAGTGCATTCAACCCTCACTATCTTCCATTTTTCATCTCCTCGCCCCTACGAGTATCAAATCTTATATTGCTAAGGAGATTCATCATTTTTTGTGGCAAGGAAGCAAGACCAATCTCAAACTCTTCCATCTAGTGAACCAGAATATAGTTTGGGCCCCTAAGTTCCATGGTGGCATTAGAATAAGAGACCCTACATTCTTTAACTTGGCCTTGGAAGAAGAATTGTTATGGTGACTCATCACGAGGAAAAAAGAATGTGGAAAAAAAATATTCTCTTCAAATATATGCCCGATCTAAGACTTCGGTGCTTGGATGACGAGCCTCCCGTTTTGCAAGGCTCTCAAATCTGGCAACTCCTCAAAGCCTCCATCCCTCACTTGCAGAGCCATCTGACTTGGATCCACGATAATGGGAAATTTATTAATCTATGGTCGAGTAGCATCATGGGAAATCCTCCTCTTCTTCAAAATCAATCCCTTCTTTTGTTGAAATTATGGTCGTCGAAACAAGGCAAATCCACCTTGTATGACATTTCCCTTTGGGATTGGTCGTTTGGTCGTTGGATCGGTTGATCTCTTGGTGTTGTCCCAAATTTCATGTTGGGTCAAGTTAGCTCTCGGTTTCTCCTCCTCCAGGGTTGTGCCCCTCAACCTATTTCTGTCAATGATTCCCATTGTTGGGGATCACAAGACCACATTGTTCGGAAAGGTTATGAATTCCTCCTATCACACTTAGGCCTCCCACCCAGATCTACTTGGTGGAATTCTATCTGGCATTTGGATGGATTGCCCAAAATCAACATCTTCTATTTGACTCTTTCCCATGAGAAAATTCTTATTGGAGAAAATTTACAAAAACGGGGCATCCATGTCCCTCACATGTGTGTTTCATATTGTGCGTTGCAAGAGTCTTTATCTCACCTTTTTTTAGAATGTCCTTTTTCCAGGTCTATTTAGCAAGAGATTTTGCATGGGATAATTCACAAGGTGTTTTGACCCTCTTCAATGGTCCACATGTTTAGTCGATGGCAATATACATATCAAGGCTCCTTTCAAAACAAGGCATTCTTCAAATGGGTTTGGTTGGTGATGCCTAAATATGTCTCCCAGAAAATATGGATAGCTCGTAATAAATCTCTCTCCTTTGATTCCAAAACCCACCCTAAATTAGTGACCTGGAAGGTCCTTGCACTTTTGTCTAAATATCTAAATTCTCCTCGATTGAAGCGCCCTCCCCCTCGCCCCTCAACAACTAGACATTCAAGAATCCTACTGGATCAGATTTTCTTTGCGATGTGCCCCCTCTATTTCAACCCACCATAACTCAAACTAGCACCTTCATTTCTCATTGCAAGATTTCACCTCATGGCTTCTCTCCCAAACTTCTCATGTTCTTTGCTTTGATGCTGCCTCAAAAAACAACCCCAAGGTGACAGGGAAGGTTCTCTATGACCCTCGAGGATCCATTGAACTTACCTATTTCTAGAGTCTAGGGATAGAAACCAACAATCAAGTGAAAACCCACACCCTTATGCAAAGATCAACCCTTATGCAAGGATCAACCCTTATGCAAGGATCAAGACAAACTATATCAAAAAATGTTCAACACATTACCATTCTTGAAGGCTCAAAGAACACAATTAGCCACACGAGGAAAGGATCTCTCCCTAAAGACTCGCAACTTAAAGCCATATTACAAAGGATTAGACTAGAACTCCACGATGGTCATCAAGTGGAGTTTCTTCACTTCTTTTGGCACAATAATTCCATGGTTATCAAGAGGCCAACTATGCTATGTGTGAAATGCAAGGGACCCTATCTATCAATGGTTTCATATGCACCCAGCCAACCTCTGGCCACCACCTGTCGCTCCTCGATCTTACGCCCATTGTCTCTTCCACCCGCTTCTCCCACTTCACCCCTTCGTTTGGCTCCGGGTCTACGCAGGTCGTCGCATGCCATCCTTGTCTACCCTTCGGTGGTTATGGTTATATGTCACGGCCGCCCATAAGCTTCTCCTGTCCGTGCTTTCTTATAAACCTCCCACCCTTCCTCATAACTCTCCTCTGTCCGGTTCTGTGTACTTTGAGCTTCCCCGCAGGTGGGATAGATCTCATTTTGATGGCGATGAGCGGGTTCATGTGCCTTAGTCATCATTTGTCAAAGTGGCCTCAGGTGCAGACGGGACAGACCATTACAGACATCCTCTCAAGCATCTGGTTGAAGCTATATACTCCTCCTACTCGACAACAATCCCAGTATGGAAATTCCTGGAGTCTGAGTGCAACTTCTGGAAATTTCAAGGAGTGGTTTCACCCACGCATTGGCTCAATTGTCAAGATTTGGACTCTGCTCAAGGTTATGGCGCACAAGGACTTGAATGGTAGGAAGGAACAACTTGATAATTTGGCTCGAGACATGGACGAATTGAGAGAATCTATGCAAGCCATGTAAATCAGTCTTAATGGCTTATCATTCGAGGTCATCACTAATTTGGAGATGCTCATCCAACACTTTCAATCTCCTTAGCAACTACAAGATGAATGTAGAGCGTCATAGTATCAAATGTAGTGATGTCAATTGGGTGTAGTTTTGATGGTTGTGAGAACAATTGCTATTTCCTGGACTTGAGTAGAGAAACTCAATATGTGTAATTTTGCTACTTTATGGTACTTCCATTTTGAGTTTCTCTAGGTCTCTAGGTCTCTTGTAAATCAATCACGTCCCTCACATGTATATGAAAGCTTAGTGCTCAAATCCATTACAATGATATAATCATTAAGAGTTCAACATGTAACTTGTGGGAATTGAACATGGGTGAGGAGGATAACAGTCATTGCTACCAACCACTCAAGCTAAACCCAATTGACACATGTGTTGTTACTTATCTACTCAAGCTATATCTTTTGCAATCTTATTTTCTTTGTTCTTCCATTTATTCATGTGACTCATTCTATCTATGTCAAGTAACATATTCTTGCACTACCCTTCTTTGTTCTTCAATTTCAACATTATGAGGAGATGGATTATGTTTTATTATACTCAGGCACTACCCTTCTCTATTCTTCATTTTCAACATTATGAGGAGATAGATTATGTTCTATTCATGTATAGCATATAACATAGAAGAAAACACTAAATTAAATTATGTTCTATTCATGTATAGCACATGACATAGAAGAAAACACTAAATTAAATATTCGATCATTACAAAAATTGATCCATTTAAAAAGAAGACTTAGTAGTTATATTTTGAAATTAGTAGTTATATTTTGAAATCAATGAAATATTAAAAGGAACATAATAATTCTACAATCAATATCAATACAACTAAAAAAAACTTAAAAACTTATGATAAAATTGTTTTACCATAAAAAATAATAATATTAAAATCAATACAATATAAAAATAAACATAATAATTCCACAATCAAAATCAATGCAACTAAAAAAACTTAAAAACTTATGATTAAATTGCTTTACCATAAAATAATAATAATATTAGAATCAATATAATATAAAAGTAAACATAATAATTTTACATTGAAATTAATACACTTAAAAAAAAATTTAAAACTTTATACTTATGTAATGTAAAAAAAAATACAAATGAAGAATTTCTCATGAGTCATAACATTCTCTTATAAACCTAACCCACATTCTACATTATATTCTCTTTTTATTTTTACATTGAATCTTTCTCATATTATGTGTGTTCTCATGTAAAACCATGCATAGTTACATATGTAAAATCCACATTATGTGAGTATATACCTTTATATACATACATAATTATAAACAACATCTAAATCTAAATCCTTGCCATTATTCCCTTTATACATTATAGATATTTTTAATTATATACTTTATCCACATTATCATGGCCAAGATCTAAATCCTTCCCATTATACATTATATATATTTTAATTATATACTTTTTCATGCATATCCACATTCTCATGTAAATCCATGCCTAACAACAGACAACATCTAAACCCTTCTCATTATATCCAAGCTGAATCTGTCTACTCATTCACTTACTCGAATCCTCTTTTTCACTTACTCGAATCCTCTTTCGGGATACGATAATTGTAACTATAAATGTGTTTGGGTATAATAAAATGCAGCTGAGTCGGGAAGGAAGGAACGATGGCGAAGGAGGCTCTTGCTGCATATAGAGCCCTGCTGAGAGCCCGAAAGAAAGCATTTCCAGGCGATCTTCCAATGCTTACACATTCTGCAAAGGAGATCCGATCCAAGTTTGAAGAAAACCGAGCTGTTTCATCCACCTCGGAGATCCAAAAACTACTGCAAGATGCACGGGAAGCAACGGAGTTCCTCACTAACATGGTGGTACAGGCCAAACTCACAGACAGAGGCAGCTACGGTATTTACATTTTTCACTTTTTAGGGCTTCCGGTTTTATTCCCAGTCTTTTTAGTTTTTATTCTTGCTGCTTACGATTGCTAAGCCTATTCATTTTAACCCCTTTGATTGACAGCGAATTTACTAATGGTATTCTGATAAACTTGCAAAGGAAACTTAAACCAAAAGGAACATTGTCATAAGCATTAAACAAAGCATATACACAGAACACAGCATCACAAAAGGAAGATGACACCGGGGTTAGACTGGTGAAACCTCAACGGTGGAGAAAAAATCCACAGTCAAAATCTTCAATTTTATTAGGGTGTACTTGTATAATGCGAGACCTTTCAATCCTCATCCACAGAGGACACGAAAAGACACTGTAACGGTCCAAGCTTTGGAGCACCAACAATTAAACCTATTTCCATCAAAGGAAATACATTTGCAAAGATCCCGAATGAACGGCTATCTTCAATGATTCCAGTCTAATATTTGCAACGAAATGCAAACTAACGTTCTCACCGAAGTCTTCCCTTCATAGTGCAATTCTTGAAATGCCAAACATCCGGAACACAAATGTTCGGTCAGTTTCCTCCATATGGATCCACGATCCCAATCGTCTCCACATTTCCATGCTCAAAACCAGAGATCAAACCATGAAAGAGCTTCGGGCCCCCCTTCCATGCCGTGTGTAACCTCGGATCAGCATCGATGCTCTTGCTTGAAACCAGACATTGATGCAATCGAGCCTTGGGCTATCATGTCGAACTCTCACACTCAATCATAGCTCCCTCCGCATCATTTTACCGTCGTGCTTAAGAGAATGTCAATTCTTCTCAGCTGAATCATTCTGCTCCAGAGAACTGCATCTTCTCAACACAGCCATCAACTGCAACTAAAAGGGATTCCAAGATCTGAATGGCCACGACTGAGTATAGCCTCCTTGCCTTGGAGGAATCAAATTCTCCATAGTCACATGTCCGCTTACGCAGCAGTATGCCAAGCTGCTCCCCCATAAGCCTATGACCTATTCAAATTAGATTGCTAATGTCTTAGCTATTAAACTCCGTCATTACTATCAACCTCAAGTGGGCTATCCCGTTGCAGCTTCCGTTGCCTAAACAACAACCCTGTGCTTTCCAGTGATGCTAAATTGGGTGAAAAGGTGTTCAAAGTCATGGTTAATCCATTCTCCATTGTTATCGGTGCGTGGAGTTTTAATAGCATGAGGACATTAATTCTCAACAGTGGATTTCAAGTCCTAGAACTTATCTAGGGCTTGATTCTTTTGCTTAAAATTGTAGACCCATATGTGCCTAGATTAATCATCAATGGAAGTCAATATATACTTTGAACCTGAAAGATGGGGCTTGCCCATCGGTGCACACATATTACTATGAACAATCTCAAGCTAGTGATTGCATGCCATGATTTTCCCTTCTCGAACTTCTCCAATTGATGCTTGCCTAGAATGCATCCTTCACAAACACCATGTTGCAGAGACAAGGAAAACCATGTACCATCTTCAACCCAATTATCAGTTTCAAACTTTGAAATTCCAAGTGACCCATGTGCTTATGCCACAACCTACTCATAGGATCATACTTAGCAACATCATACTTAACAACAAAGGCATAGGAGTGCTAACAAAAATCAGATCGAGTAAATTTTGACAACTTGTAAAGGTTCCTGTTAGCATCAACATATCTAAGAACTACGATTTTGACCTTATCTTTGATGCCCTTAATAACAAACTGGTTTGACCAAAACTTTACCTTCTTACCAATCTAGGTCATTTGGTAAACAAAGAAGATTAGCCCTCAAATTAGTTCATGGTAAATGCCATTCACAACACCATTCTCAAGTAGGACATTACTAGTACCACACATATGGAGTGCAATGTCATCTCCAATGTACACTTTCTCATCAACATTTTGGTTAGTGTGAAGGATTGCAAGCAATGAATTGTCATTAACCATGTGATGAGTGCAACCATAATCAACAATCCATTTAGTTCTAGAAGTATGAAAGCACATTGCTTTAATAGTTGCATGAAAGGCCTTTCCATTACGATGAGGACTACCTTGCTATTGATTTGACACAAAACCCTTTTGCCTAAGGTTTGGTAGCAACGAAAAACATTGTCCTCTGAATGCCCTGATTTTCCACAATAACCACAAGGTTTTTATCCAATTGTTTCTTTCCCTTTTTTTGCTTCTGTGAAGGAGAGGGAGAGTCCTTTTTGGGACTACAAGAGCGACTTAGGGAATCATGCTTCCACTTTTGCTTCCCTTTGGCATAATGCATAGTTACTATGGAACCAAATTTACCAAGATCTAATAACTTTCCTTGTTTCTAAATCAAAGCACTACAAAAATCATCGAGGTTTGGATTAGCATACTAATCTGGAAACACAATGTTTCGTAGACTGTAGAAGTTGAGAAGCCTTTGAAAACCAACCTCGTGCACAACTTGCGGGGCAATCCAAGGCAAGGGTCTTTGAGGAGCAGAGTGCAAGGTAGGGGTACCTCTCTCTTTGAGAGGTAGAGTCACCGAAGGTCTTGACTCTATGTAGGAAAGAGACTAAATTAAAGATGACTTCGAGGGGAAAGGGGTGGACTTTGAAATCCGCCTAAATAATGGGTTGGGGAACTGTGCATTTGCATTGGATAATGCGCCCAAGGAGTCGGGTTTGAACTCTCTTCATCTGGGCCTAGACTATTTATAGCAAGCTTGTTTTGTAGATCTTTGAAACATAGAGGAGCGTGGGTTCGATAATCGCCTCCAAGAGGTAAAGTTTGGATGAAATGTTCTAAAACTGACTTTGGAAACATTGTCTCTCGATGAGGGATAGGGAGTTGTACCCTTTGTTGAGTTGAGGTTGGAGAGCTTACTGCTTGCTAAAGAAAGGTCACGTGAATTGGACCCCCAAGTAGGTGTAAGTTGTCGTGATCTTAATCTCTGCTTCTTGGAAGTGGAAATATGGGTTAGAGAGAGATCTCTTTGATGCATTGAATATCATGGGCTTGGTTTTACCCATGTTGACCATCAATTGTCGAAGGTCACAAAAACTGGCTAGAGCATAAATTTACCTCTGTAAACACTTAGGACTAGAGGCTAGCAAGATCAAGTCATCGGTGAAAAGGAGTAGGGAAATCGACACTTGATTAGAAGGCGACCTTGTCCAACTTGGATGTGCTGGGGGAGGAAAGATTGCAACTCGTCAGTGTAGATCCCAAAGAGGGTCAGTGAGAGGGGGCACTCCTACTTTACGCTAATGGTACTCTGGATGAAGTTAGAAAGGTTGTGTGTCATTCAGAGGTAACCCAAAACTGACTTGTACAATCTCATGATGGTAGCCAGGAGGGTCTTAGAGATGCCAATGTCATGAGGCCTTTGGAATAGGGCCTCTCTCAAGATTGTATCAAAAGCTTTTCGGAAGTCTACAACGCAACAATAAGCTTTTCAAGAGTGGTGGTCAGCCTCCTCAATAATGGCTCTGGGTGTGAAGATGTGAGCGATTGTCTGGTACTGCCTTGAGCTGTCGACTCTCCAACTCTTTTGAAAGCCATAGGTGTAGGAATATGGCATAAAGCTTGGAGAATGTGTGTCCAACCATGATTGCTCATGTCAGTAATACTCCTTGATTTGTGAATCAGGTGAATGATGTGCCTAGATAAGGAGTGGGGGAAGTCGGAGCATACCACACGGTTAAATAATTCAACAATGTGTGAGTCAAGAGATTGGATGTCATGCTTGAGGAGTTTAGCTTGGAAGCCTTCCTCGTTTGCTGTTCTTTTGGTGCTCATAACCTTTTTTGCTCTGATGTCTCCCTTTAGAAGAGGTGGCATGAAGGGGGTTGTGAGGGGATACAGGTGGGGGGTTGTATGGGATTGTCATAAAAGGAGGTTGTGTGGGAGAACATGGACTAGGGGTCTAAGGTCTGGGTGGATAGCGTGGTGTTTAGGGAAAGGGGTATGCTAAAAGGTTTTTGGGAGTGGTGAAGGGATGCACAAGGTTCATGTTTCCTCAAAGCGAGGAATGCATGCTTCTTATGGCAGAGGAGGCAACAAAACATTTTGTGGAGGCGAAGGGAAGATGAGGGGTCATGTGTGAGGGTGAAGTGGAGGTGCTTGTGGAGGGTTTTTCATTCCTCGTTGAACCAATGATTCATGGGAGTAGGAGCCAGGAGTGGGCTTATGGTTGTGTTGTAGAGTTGAGTGAGCATACGAATTAAGGGTTGCCTACTCTAAGGCCATGGAGAGTGTCTCATACTTGGCTGTGGTTGTGTCTAGTGACATGAAGTGAGAGATGGGAGGGAGAAACTCTTTAAGGTCGTTGGTGTATGAGTCGATGTATTCTTAGTCGAAAAGGAAGGTGGTGTGAGGGGGTGGTGGGGTGGGGGGGTGCAAAGAGGGAGAAGGTGAGGAGGGTGTGCTCTGCCAAAGGTTGGGGAGACAGGGAGAGGTGTCGGATATGTGGGAAGAGGTCCTGATTGGCCTGGATGTAGTTCACCATGCTAGCCCTGTCGCTGTGGGGGAAGTAAGTTAACCCCCTTCACTCAGGGAAGTAGGGGAGACTATTCAGGATCAACAAATCGTGGGATTCATTGAGCTGTAAAAGGTGTCTCCTATATATTGTGGGGGGTTTGATCTCATCCTCAAAGGTCCTATGAAGGCTTATTGAACATGGCTCTAACACTTGGAGGCAAAGTGCGTCCTCTGTTTTGTCATGTATACACACTTGTAGGTTTTTGGTATCGGTGTTGAAGTCCCTCAGAAGAATGACCTCCCCAATAGTGGAATAGTGGGAGATGTGTACATACAGGTCGAGGAAAGGGTCCCCCTCGAACTCTCTATGAAGTGCAAAGTGTGATGTGGACAGGGGAAAATATCATACAATGATGTAACTATCTTGAAGTAGGGGGTCACTTCAATGAATTTGGACCCACAAGAACCTAGTGTGCTCGTCTGATGCCACCATAGCAACCCGACTTTGGAGGGAGTCTTGTATGAGACAAGTGACCCCACTAGATCCTCTCACGCTGTCAGATTATCTCCCCTGGTGACATGACCATGCTGTAAATTGGACCCTGATTGTTGTTACAGTTTTTGAGGGTTTCATGTTATGCACTATTGCCGTTTACATCTGTTTTTCTATTTCCCTGGACTGTCCATCATTGGAGAGATGGAGATGGGCTAGTAATGGGGATAGTGCTGGTGATGGAGATGGTGGTGAGGAGACGAATAGGGGTGTGGAGAAAGAGGAGGATGTCTATGAAGAAGAAGTGGAAGAGGATGGGGATGAGGGCATTGTAGAGGTGGAGGGGCGCTCCATCATGATGCTGGGACAAGGGGACAAGGACCCCAATGTTAACGTCCAAGCAGAAAATCAATACCCAAAAATCCTTGCAGGCCAAAAATTTGAAACCTAGATCCAGATCTAGAAATCTAATGCTTCAGGAGGAATGTCAGCGTCCAAGACATAATTCGATACCAGAAATTGGAAATATCCTCCTGCAGTCTTGATTGAATCTGTTGTCACTTTCTTGGTAGCTTAATGCTAAATTTTTTGCAAAACTCCTGGATTCTCTTATCCAGAGCCGACCTGCAGGCTGCAGGTTGAAGATACAACCACCAGATTGAAAGATTGCAGGTTATAGGCACAAACAGCCAAGGTATCCTACAGATACGGACACGAGAGCCAATCAGAGGTTGCTGTGGGGTTCCTCAAACCACAGGTTTAGTTCTTAGGCACCCAGGAAAGGTTTAAAATCCGCTGAAAACAAGATATGTCTACATAATAAATATTCATATGCTGGAGCTGACCTGTAAGCTAGATCCGTTTTCTTGTTTGTTGAATGATTGGGCCGACCTGCGAGATGAAGATGGAGCAGACCTGTGCAGAAGGTGGAGATTTCAAAGAACAAGATGGAGATTTTAGAGAACAATATGGACCAGAGGTATTTTGACAATTTGTGGGTCAAAATACCTCATACGTGGCTGGGATATTTCAGAGAACAATATGGATACAATGCATTTGTATTCTTGTATTGGGCCCCCAATCTGCGAACTACATTCAAAGTTCCTTGAACCTAGCTAGATAATATTCAATTATGTTAAAACCTTGTGGCTTCAAATACACTAGCATAGATCCATCTTAACCTTGGAACTATTAAGCACCACGAGGGATCAAAAAAAGCCCAAGTGCAAACTTCTTGCTGTTTAAAAGATTTGGGGTTAAGATGGATCTATACTAGTTTCTTCTTTATTTTAGTAGCTTTTTACGTGAGCTCTTTCTTTTTGACATTAGACATTGGAAATTGATTTTTATTCCATTAGCTTGTTAGCGTTATGAACATACATATGTGACATATCTCTTCCCCCTGGCCTGTAAGAGCACCTTGCTTCCCTTGGTGCAATCAAGCCAGTTTCAATTTGCATTACCCGAGTCTTATTAGGCTGGTCAATTTTTTTTAACCATGTTGCAAGCATCGAGACCAACTTTTGAATGTGGAATTGTAGCTCATATGCCACATGCATACGAATCAGATCTCAGGCTTCATCAACCATTTGTCCTTCTCATTATCTTTGGGTTACTTCTCATCACTCGTAATGATTCCTAATAGGCTATGGTTCACATCACCTCCATCTTGCTCTGCCAACTGTTATAATTACCCCTTGTAAGAATGAAACCAGGGTTTATAGATCCCATGACAAATGTGAACAAAAACGTTGCCTGTCAAGGTTCAAGTGGGCACACTATGTGCGAGTGTCCCAGGAGAACAACACACCATACTCTTTGTTACCTGGTAATAAAAAAACCCCTCAAGGAAACCCAAGTAAACAGGAAATTTTAGCAGTAAGTGAATTTTATAACAACCCCCCCTCCCCCTCCCTACCCCCAAAGAAAAGAAAACACACCCTCTGAACTCAAATCAGATCAAAAGCAGCTGAAGTAACCAATCTGCAAAAAAATCCTCTGAAAAAACTGTGCCCTGGGTACACATGGATCTGCACTAGCACACACAGGGTCGGCCATTCTGGACAGAAAGGACACACGTGAACAGGCAGAACTCAGATCAGCTCGACTCTGCATGGGAGCAGAGAGGAATAGGCCGTGGGCTGCAGGGAGGAGTGCAGCCACAGAGAGTGCCATGGGCTGCAGGAAGTGCAGAGATTGCAGGAGGGGCCGTGCCACATATCTAGGCATACAGTGCAGGGGGTTGCAGAACAGGCCTGTAACAGGCCAAAAATTTCCGAGGCAGGGCCAAAAAATTCCCTTCCCAAAAGAAGCAAAATTCTGCCCTAAAAACAGACCCTGTAACATAACAACAGCACCAACATTCTGCAGAGAAAGGGCAGATTCGGGAGAGGGCACAAAGAAACAGCCTTATTTTTTCCTTTTGCAGCTCAAGAAACAGTGAGAAAACACCCAAAAATTTCCACCCTACAAAAGATCTTTGGAGAATCGAGGGCAAACATTTCTGTAGCAGCTCAAAAACAGAGAAACCTAGCTCCAAAATAAACTATAAAAAAATAGCAATATGCATAAGCTCAAAAGTGCAAAATACTTGACTTTAAATGCGCTGTAATCAAACTCATTGAAATCCTCCTTTTTTAAGGAGTAAAGTTCAGATCTCAGCAGTTCTTCATGCCTCTTTGGACGGGTGTAAATAATTTGATCTCCATAGCAGGCTTGAGTGCAAGTGGTCAGGGGCCAGGGCTAAGGAGGCATCTGTAATACCATGTACCATGTATTGGATCATGTTAGCTTCTCCTAATGCTTTTCATTGATTTATTTGGATATCAAGGATACTGGCCAAATAAATCAATGGATAACATTAAGAAAACATTACATGATACAATACAAATGAGGCAAAGCCTCGTGTATAAATAGGTGACGAAGTTTAGATTAGCTGTTCCCAACTCTTAAATCGTGGGACCACAAGTCCACACACTGTGCACCAATTTTTGGTACAACTTCCCACCAATGTTGGTAACAACTTACAACAACTTACAAGTTACAAGGGGTGTGATTCGTGAATAATAAACAACTTGAATGGCCTCTAAGACCACAAGTCAAGATTACAGTAAGTGGACATTGTGGTGTATAATATATTAAATACATCAACAAGATCTTAGTTTGAGCTTGGACAGTTTGTTCCTAAAAGTTCACAGGTGATTCTTTGCTTTTTGAGTCAGTATGGCTACCTGTTTTCTTTGCTTCGAATGTGAAATTCTCTGATCCACTTCAAAAATAGATTTATTAACATTAGATTCATAGTTTAATCATTTTTTGAAGTTTGATTTGGTTCTGGGTTTTGGATGATATTGACAAAATTTCCCTCTTTTCTTGTGCTACTCTTGCTGTTTCTGCAACTTGAGGCCATTTATTGTTTCACCCTTTTCATTAATCAATGTTGGAAGATGTTGATACTCACATTGCTCTTCTGTCTTCTTCTTCAACATTCGACACTGAGGAATTTATGCTATACTCCATTGAACTTATGGGTTTAATCTTCACTAGAGGCCATGGGCCAACCTTATTGCATTTATTATGGTGATGTGCCTACCTTTGTATAACACTATTATATTGTATTTTTTGGCTATTTTAAGCTAAGGATGACCTAGTCAAACCTCCTTGGGGCTTTCACCCTACCTTTTTGATGGTGTATAAAATTCAATCACCACTCCTCATTTGTCTTCTTCATTCAAGTGATTCATTCATCGTCGTAAGGCTAAGGGAACCTTTCTATATTGCGCTCTCTTTGTCTGTTATAGCGATTTATTTATGGTATGAATCTCTCTTTGGTGTACTTATGGTTATAACTATGTCTCTTTTCTCCAAGTGGTCTCATGGTTTCTCTTTCTAGTGCTCTAGTCCTGTTTTTCTGCTGCTATTATACTTTTGGTTGGATTAGGGTTTTGCTGATTTGTTCACTTTCGATCTATTATCTCTTGTGATCTCAACATGGTATCAGAGCTAGTGTGAACCTTTTTTTTTCTCAATTACACTGCTTGGGGAAAACCCAAGTACTTCCCCTCATTTTGAGGATGGAATCTAAGGTAAACCCTAGAATCTTCAGGGCACAAGGCCGATCAACAACAAGGCTCAAAGCCATTACAATAATATACTTGTTAAGAGCTCAACATGTCATTTGTGGGAATTGAACCTAGGTGGGGAGGATAACTCATTCCTCTCAACCACCCTTGCTAAACCCAATTGACAAGCTAGTGTGAACCTATCTCACCCTATTCAACATTGTTCTTCTAGGGTTTAATCCTATTTTTAAAGACAACACCTTCTTAGGGTTTCCCAAGTGTTTTTCTAGGGTTTTACTCCCTCTTTTAACTCCTTTACCTTTTTTGCTGAAGAATATCACGCATTTGTTGAAGTGTATCATAGCTTTTTGGAAGAGGTTGTTTTTCTAGGGTTTTCTAGGACCAACACCCCTCTTCCTTTGTTCTTGCAATTGAAGTATATTGTATATTTTTGAAATTTTCAAAAGAGGTTGGTATTCTTATTGGGACTATAAAAGCGATTTAACACCTATGGATGCAAAATCTCCGTTTTCCCACTTGAATGGGGCAAATTATCATGTTTGGGCAGACCAAATCACTGCTCTTCTTCAAAGTAAAGGCTTATGGGTGAACATGGAAAAACCTCTTCCTCTCATCATTGATGACAACTACGATCTCATATGTTTGAAGGATGAAGCTCTTGGGCTAAGGCTAATCACCCTATATGTTGAGCCGGATTTGATTCATCACACCAAGGATAATAAAAGTGCAAAAGAAATCCAGGATAATTTCTATAAACTCTTTGGGACAATGAATACTACTCAAGCCAATAGATTTTATATTGACCTTTCAAACCTCAAGATGTGTGACTTCGACAGCGTTGAGGTGTATACTGCAAGGTTCAAAAACCTAAAGGCTAATATCATCACTTCCAACAGAAAGACAAAAATGTGTTCAAAATATGTAAGTATTGTTTAGAATAATCTTCATCTAGCATTCAAGTCCTTTGTCGTTATTTTTTATAGCATTCCAAGGGATAACTACTCCCTCCCTAGAGGATGTCTTTGCTAATCTAATATAGCATCAAGTAACTTTGAGGAACATGGGAGAATTTTCCCTTCAAGATCAAGCCCATCCTAAGGATGCCTCGACCTCTTGTAAGCATGAGGTTTAGGGGGAGAACTCAAGATCCTCTAAGAAGAAGAAACTCGTTTTCCTTGAAGAATTGTCTCCTTCATCATTAAAAATTGAAGATCTTGCAAAGAAAACAATTGACAACAAGGATCTTTTTGAAGAAAATGTAGGATCTTCTCATAATGCACATTTGGTTGTGCACTTTACATATTGGTCTTCCTTCTCTTTGTAGGAATGGATTAATGATTTTGGAGCTACAAGGCATATGACCAAACCCCAACACCTTCTCTTAGATTATAGACAACAACACATAGGGGTGAAATTGATTATTGGTGATAACTCAACCTTACTAGTCTCAGCTTGTGGCAATGTCATTGTTGACCGTGCTAAATTTGGAGATGTTCTCCATGTTCGTGGAATTGGACCGAATCTACTTTTTATATTATGAATCGTACACACCAATAAGAGGTGAAGTTTTGGCCAAGCAGATGGGTCGTGAAGGATATGAATGATGACTTTAAGGTGTTTGCTTCTAGATATTGTGATGAATCTGATCACATGTATACATTAGGGGAT
This sequence comes from Picea glauca, assembly GCA_000966675.3. Taxonomy (NCBI): domain Eukaryota; kingdom Viridiplantae; phylum Streptophyta; class Pinopsida; order Pinales; family Pinaceae; genus Picea; species Picea glauca. The sequence continues at coordinate 410,293 of JZKD02S1674954.1, forward strand.
GTTGCTTCCTCCCTAGCTCAAAACAAGTTTATTGTGATGGTAGCCAATGCCAATGATACTAATATGCCATGGCATCAATATCTTG
>JZKD02S1674954.1:429611-443308 GCA_000966675.3 Picea glauca
GTTTCCTTGAGGGGTTTTTTTATTACCAGGTAACAAAGAGTATGGTGTGTTGTTCTCCTGGGACACTCGCACATAGTGTGCCCACTTGAACCTTGACAGGCAACGTTTTTGTTCACATTTGTCATGGGATCTATAAACCCTGGTTTCATTCTTACAAGGGGTAATTATAACAGTTGGCAGAGCAAGATGGAGGTGATGTGAACCATAGCCTATTAGGAATCATTACGAGTGATGAGAAGTAACCCAAAGATAATGAGAAGGACAAATGGTTGATGAAGCCTGAGATCTGATTCGTATGCATGTGGCATATGAGCTACAATTCCACATTCAAAAGTTGGTCTCGATGCTTGCAACATGGTTAAAAAAAATTGACCAGCCTAATAAGACTCGGGTAATGCAAATTGAAACTGGCTTGATTGCACCAAGGGAAGCAAGGTGCTCTTACAGGCCAGGGGGAAGAGATATGTCACATATGTATGTTCATAACGCTAACAAGCTAATGGAATAAAAATCAATTTCCAATGTCTAATGTCAAAAAGAAAGAGCTCACGTAAAAAGCTACTAAAATAAAGAAGAAACTAGTATAGATCCATCTTAACCCCAAATCTTTTAAACAGCAAGAAGTTTGCACTTGGGCTTTTTTTGATCCCTCGTGGTGCTTAATAGTTCCAAGGTTAAGATGGATCTATGCTAGTGTATTTGAAGCCACAAGGTTTTAACATAATTGAATATTATCTAGCTAGGTTCAAGGAACTTTGAATGTAGTTCGCAGATTGGGGGCCCAATACAAGAATACAAATGCATTGTATCCATATTGTTCTCTGAAATATCCCAGCCACGTATGAGGTATTTTGACCCACAAATTGTCAAAATACCTCTGGTCCATATTGTTCTCTAAAATCTCCATCTTGTTCTTTGAAATCTCCACCTTCTGCACAGGTCTGCTCCATCTTCATCTCGCAGGTCGGCCCAATCATTCAACAAACAAGAAAACGGATCTAGCTTACAGGTCAGCTCCAGCATATGAATATTTATTATGTAGACATATCTTGTTTTCAGCGGATTTTAAACCTTTCCTGGGTGCCTAAGAACTAAACCTGTGGTTTGAGGAACCCCACAGCAACCTCTGATTGGCTCTCGTGTCCGTATCTGTAGGATACCTTGGCTGTTTGTGCCTATAACCTGCAATCTTTCAATCTGGTGGTTGTATCTTCAACCTGCAGCCTGCAGGTCGGCTCTGGATAAGAGAATCCAGGAGTTTTGCAAAAAATTTAGCATTAAGCTACCAAGAAAGTGACAACAGATTCAATCAAGACTGCAGGAGGATATTTCCAATTTCTGGTATCGAATTATGTCTTGGACGCTGACATTCCTCCTGAAGCATTAGATTTCTAGATCTGGATCTAGGTTTCAAATTTTTGGCCTGCAAGGATTTTTGGGTATTGATTTTCTGCTTGGACGTTAACATTGGGGTCCTTGTCCCCTTGTCCCAGCATCATGATGGAGCGCCCCTCCACCTCTACAATGCCCTCATCCCCATCCTCTTCCACTTCTTCTTCATAGACATCCTCCTCTTTCTCCACACCCCTATTCGTCTCCTCACCACCATCTCCATCACCAGCACTATCCCCATTACTAGCCCATCTCCATCTCTCCAATGATGGACAGTCCAGGGAAATAGAAAAACAGATGTAAACGGCAATAGTGCATAACATGAAACCCTCAAAAACTGTAACAACAATCAGGGTCCAATTTACAGCATGGTCATGTCACCAGGGGAGACAATCTGACAGCGTGACAGGATCTAGTGGGGTCACTTGTCTCATACAAGACTCCCTCCGAAGTCGGGTTTCTATGGTGGCATCAGACAAGCACACTAGGTTCTTGTGGGTCCAAATTCATTGAAGTGGCCCCCTACTTCAAGATAGTTACATCATTGTATGATATTTTCCCCCATCCACATCACACTTTGCACTTCATAGAGAGTTCGAGGGGGACCCTTTCCTCGACCTATATGTCAACATCTCCCACTATTCCACTATTGGGGAGGTCATTCTTCTGAGGGACTTCAACACCGATACCAAAAACCTACAAGTGTGTATACATGACAAAGCAGAGGATGCACTTTGCCTCCAGGTGTAAGAGCCATGTTCGATAGGCCTTCATAGGACCTTTGAGGATGAGATCAAACCCCCCACAATATATTGGAGACACCTTTTACAGCTCAATGAATCCCACGATTTGTTGACCTTGAATAGTCTCCCCTACTTCCCTGAGTCAAGGGGGTTAACTTACGTCCCCCACAGCGACAGGGCTAGCATGGTGAACTACATCCAGGCCAACCAGGACCTCTTCCCACATATCCGACACCTATCCCTGTCTCCCCAACCTTTGGCAAACCACACCCTCCTCACCTTCTCCCTCTTTGCACCCCCCCACCCCACCAACCCCTCACACCACCTTCCTTTTCGACTGAGAATACATCGACTCATACACCAACCACCTTAAAGAGTTTCTCCCTCCCATCTCTCACTTCATGTCACTAGACACAACCACAACCAAGTATGAGACACTCTCCATGGCCTTAGAGTAGGCAACCCTTAATTCGTATGCTCACTCAACTCTACAACACAACCATAAGCCCACCCCTGGATCCTATTCCCATGAATCATTGGTTCAACGAGGAATGAAAATCCCTCCACAAGCACCTCCACTTCACCCTCACACATGACCCCTCATCTTCCCTTCGCCTCCACAAAATGTTGCGTTGCCTCCTCTGCCATAAGAAGCATGCGTTCCTCGCCTTGAGGAAACATGAACCTTGTGCATCCCTTCACCACTCCCAAAAACCTTTTTGCATACCCCTTTCCCTAAACACCACGCTATCCACCCAGACCTTAGATCCCTAGTCCATGTTCTCCCACACAACCTCCTTTTATGACAATCCCATACAACCCCCCACCTGTATCCCCTCACAACCCCCTTCATGCCACCTCTTCTCTAAGGGAGCCATCAAAGCAACCAAGGTTATGAGCACCAAAAGAACAGCAGACGAGGAAGGCTTCCAAGCTAAACTCCTCAAGCATGACATCCAATCTCTTGACTCACACATTGTTGAATTATTTAACTGTGTGGTATGCTTCGACTTCCCCCACTCCTTATCTAGGCACATCATTCACCTGATCCACAAATCAAGGAGTATTACTGACATGAACAATCATGGTTGGACACACATTCTCCAAGCTTTATGCCATATTCCTACATCTATGGCTTTCAAAAGAGTTGGAGAGTCGACAGCTCAGGGCTACCAGACAATCGCTCACATCTTCACACCCAAAGCCATTATTGAGGAGGCTGACCACCACTCTTGAAAAGTTTATTGTTGCGTTGTAGACTTCCGAAAAGCATTTGATACAATCTTGAGAGAGGCCCTATTCCAAAGGCCTCGTGACATTGGCATCTCTAAGACCCTCATGGCTACCATCATGAGATTGTACAAGTCAGTTTTGGGTTACCTCTGAATGACACACAACCTTTCTAACTTCATCCAGAGTACCATTAGCGTAGAGCAGGAGTGCCCCCTCTCACTGACCCTCTTTGGGATCTACACTGACGAGTTGCAATCTTTCCTCCCCTAGCACATCCAAGTTGGACAAGGTTGCCTTCTAATCAAGTGTCGATTTCCCTACTCCTTTTCACCAATAACTTGATCTTGCTAGCCTCTAGTCCTAAGGGTTTACAGAGGTAAATTTATGCTCTAGCCAGTTTTTGTGACCTTCGACAATTGATGGTCAACATGGGTAAAACCAAGCCCATGATATTCAATGCATCAAAAAGATCTCTCTCTAACCCACATTTCCACTTCCAAGAAGCAGAGATTAAGATCACGACAACTTACACCTACTTGGGGGTCCAATTCACGTGACCTTTCTTTAGCATGCAGTAAGCTCTCCAACCTCAACTCAACAAAGGGTACAACTCCCTATCCCTCATCGAGAGACAATGTTTCCAAAGTCGGTTTTAGAACATTTCATCCAAACTTTACCTCTTGGAGGCGATTATCGAACCCACGCTCCTCTATGTTTCAAAGATCTACGAAACAAGCTTGCTATAAATAGTCTAGGCCCAGATGAAGAGAGTTCAAACCCTACTCCTTAGGTGCATTATCCAATGCAAATGCACAGTTCCCCAACCCATTATTTAGGCGGATTTCAAAGTCCACCCCTTTCCCCTCGAAGTCATCTTTAATCTAGTCTCTTTCCTACATAGAGTCAAGACCTTTAGTGAATCTACCTCTCAAAGAGAGAGGTACCCCTACCTTGCACTCTGCTCCTCAAAGACCCTTGCCTTGGATTGCCCCGCAAGTTGTGCACGAGGTTGGTTTTCAAAGGCTTCTCAACTTCTACAGTCTACGAAACATTGTGTTTCCAGATTAGTATGCTAATCCAAACCTCGATGATTTTTGTAGTGCTTTGATTTAGAAACAAGGAAAGTTATTAGATCTTGGTAAATTTGGTTCCATAGTAACTATGCATTATGCCAAAGGGAAGCAAAAGTGGAAGCATGATTCCCTAAGTCGCTCTTGTAGTCCCAAAAAGGACTCTCCCTCTCCTTCACAGAAGCAAAAAAAGGGAAAGAAACAATTGGATAAAAACCTTGTGGTTATTGTGGAAAATCAGGGCATTCAGAGGACAATGTTTTTCGTTGCTACCAAACCTTAGGCAAAAGGGTTTTGTGTCAAATCAATAGCAAGGTAGTCCTCATCGTAATGGAAAGGCCTTTCATGCAACTATTAAAGCAATGTGCTTTCATACTTCTAGAACTAAATGGATTGTTGATTATGGTTGCACTCATCACATGGTTAATGACAATTCATTGCTTGCAATCCTTCACACTAACCAAAATGTTGATGAGAAAGTGTACATTGGAGATGACATTGCACTCCATATGTGTGGTACTAGTAATGTCCTACTTGAGAATGGTGTTGTGAATGGCATTTACCATGAACTAATTTGAGGGCTAATCTTCTTTGTTTACCAAATGACCTAGATTGGTAAGAAGGTAAAGTTTTGGTCAAACCAGTTTGTTATTAAGGGCATCAAAGATAAGGTCAAAATCGTAGTTCTTAGATATGTTGATGCTAACAGGAACCTTTACAAGTTGTCAAAATTTACTCGATCTGATTTTTGTTAGCACTCCTATGCCTTTGTTGTTAAGTATGATGTTGCTAAGTATGATCCTATGAGTAGGTTGTGGCATAAGCACATGGGTCACTTGGAATTTCAAAGTTTGAAACTGATAATTGGGTTGAAGATGGTACATGGTTTTCCTTGTCTCTGCAACATGGTGTTTGTGAAGGATGCATTCTAGGCAAGCATCAATTGGAGAAGTTCGAGAAGGGAAAATCATGGCATGCAATCACTAGCTTGAGATTGTTCATAGTAATATGTGTGCACCGATGGGCAAGCCCCATCTTTCAGGTTCAAAGTATATATTGACTTCCATTGATGATTAATCTAGGCACATATGGGTCTACAATTTTAAGCAAAAGAATCAAGCCCTAGATAAGTTCTAGGACTTGAAATCCACTGTTGAGAATTAATGTCCTCATGCTATTAAAACTCCACGCACCGATAACAATGGAGAATGGATTAACCATGACTTTGAACACCTTTTCACCCAATTTAGCATCACTGGAAAGCACAGGGTTGTTGTTTAGGCAACGGAAGCTGCAACGGGATAGCCCACTTGAGGTTGATAGTAATGACGGAGTTTAATAGCTAAGACATTAGCAATCTAATTTGAATAGGTCATAGGCTTATGGGGGAGCAGCTTGGCATACTGCTGCGTAAGCGGACATGTGACTATGGAGAATTTGATTCCTCCAAGGCAAGGAGGCTATACTCAGTCGTGGCCATTCAGATCTTGGAATCCCTTTTAGTTGCAGTTGATGGCTGTGTTGAGAAGATGCAGTTCTCTGGAGCAGAATGATTCAGCTGAGAAGAATTGACATTCTCTTAAGCACGACGGTAAAATGATGCGGAGGGAGCTATGATTGAGTGTGAGAGTTCGACATGATAGCCCAAGGCTCGATTGCATCAATGTCTGGTTTCAAGCAAGAGCATCGATGCTGATCCGAGGTTACACACGGCATGGAAGGGGGGCCCGAAGCTCTTTCATGGTTTGATCTCTGGTTTTGAGCATGGAAATGTGGAGACGATTGGGATCGTGGATCCATATGGAGGAAACTGACCGAACATTTGTGTTCCGGATGTTTGGCATTTCAAGAATTGCACTATGAAGGGAAGACTTCGGTGAGAACGTTAGTTTGCATTTCGTTGCAAATATTAGACTGGAATCATTGAAGATAGCCGTTCATTCGGGATCTTTGCAAATGTATTTCCTTTGATGGAAATAGGTTTAATTGTTGGTGCTCCAAAGCTTGGACCGTTACAGTGTCTTTTCGTGTCCTCTGTGGATGAGGATTGAAAGGTCTCGCATTATACAAGTACACCCTAATAAAATTGAAGATTTTGACTGTGGATTTTTTCTCCACCGTTGAGGTTTCACCAGTCTAACCCCGGTGTCATCTTCCTTTTGTGATGCTGTGTTCTGTGTATATGCTTTGTTTAATGCTTATGACAATGTTCCTTTTGGTTTAAGTTTCCTTTGCAAGTTTATCAGAATACCATTAGTAAATTCGCTGTCAATCAAAGGGGTTAAAATGAATAGGCTTAGCAATCGTAAGCAGCAAGAATAAAAACTAAAAAGACTGGGAATAAAACCGGAAGCCCTAAAAAGTGAAAAATGTAAATACCGTAGCTGCCTCTGTCTGTGAGCTTGGCCTGTACCACCATGTTAGTGAGGAAGTCCGTTGCTTCCCGTGCATCTTGCAGTAGTTTTTGGATCTCCGAGGTGGACGAAACAGCTCGGTTTTCTTCAAACTTGGATCGGATCTCCTTTGCAGAATGTGTTAGCATTGGAAGATCGCCTGGAAATGATTTCTTTCGGGCTCTCAGCAGGGCTCTATATGCGGCAAGAGCCTCCTTCGCCATCGTTCGTTCCTTCCCGACTTAGTTGCGTTTTATTATATACCCAAACACATTTATAGTTACAATTATCGTATCCCAAAGTTAGCCGTATCGAACTGTGTGCATAAATTCAGTCCAAAGAGGATTGGAGTAAGTGAATGAGTAGACAGGTTCAGCTTGGATTTGACCAAGGTTTAGACGTTGTGTGTTTTTAGGCATGGATTTACATTTTTTTTCAATTGAAAATTTTTCATTATATTGATATAGTATCTTGTTAAAAAAAGACATATCAATTCTGGGTAGAGATACAAGACAATGTACAAAGGACTTTCTTTTGCTCAGAAGATACTAAGAACAAGGTAGTCAACTGGCAGGCTGAATGGAGGCCTTCAATTCTCAAGAGAGAATAATAAACTAGTCACAACCTCATACTAAACGAAAAACAACAAAATTTATGGCTAAGCTAATATAAGTTAATGGACAAAGTAGGACATTTTTTTCCATCTACCCAAGTGTAATATGAGATTTTTCCTTTTTGTTGTTGAATACCCTGTTTCGATAGAAGGTCTCCCTCCCTATTGAAATCTCTGTAAATATGAGTGAAATTGATTCCTCTGAAATTTTTGATAAGGTCTTTGATTCTGTCCTTCCAGCAGTTGAAAGCACAGACATATAGAATACCTTTATCATTTAACCAGTCGATTACTATTTTTGAATCTCCCAATACCTTGATATCTCTAATATCCAACCGAGTTGTCAAAGTCAAAGTTACCCAAACTCTCGGTAATTATGCCATTGTATTTGTACCCTCTCCACAATTAAAGGTCCATTTATAAACAGAATAGTCGTAGTTTCTAATCACCCCCCATCACCCCCCTTGCCCCACTCTATTGGCCACTAGACTATGTTGCTCCATTAAACCATCCCACTGTGGTCCCTGCTTGTTGTATTGGTATACAAGATCGGACTGGAGGAATTTGTTGATAAACTAAGATTCTTTTTTATGCTCCAAGAGACTTTGTGACTACAAAATTGATAGAAGGAGACCCCTGCTCAAATAGGACTTTATTTCTTTCGAACCAAACATTCCAGCAAATTATTGTGGGTAGAGTAGTGGGAACAGTCTTCTTCTCTAACCACTTTTTGTAACATTTTGTTAATGTGTTTCCTTCCCATTCTTTTTTTAATTTTAGACCAGTTTGAATTTTGTTCCACAGCTGCTTTGTAAATATGCAATGGATCAATAGATGATTTACAGTTTTTTATTCCTTTTTGCAAAGGTGACAATAGTTAGGCCCTTCCCAGCGCTTTAATTGTAAATTATCCCATGTTAAAATTTTGTTTGCCACTGCTAGCTAGATGAATAGTTTTATCTTTAAGGCTAAATACCATTTCCAAAATGAACGCCTCCACCCTCCGATTGATTGCGTCTAGATTGTTGTAACTAAGGCATCATAGACATTTTTGACAAAGAGAAGTCTTGACTTATCCCCCCAAATCCACTTTAACTCATCTACTTTGTCCTGTAGTAAGACCCATGAGCCGATAAGGGCTCAACGAAATAATTCACATTCCTCTGTCGCTTCTCCCGTTAGTCCCAAGTCATCGCTTTCTTTCCACTTAGAGGAGATAAAGCCCGGCCGATTTATTCCCCTGGCATGATAGAGTAGAGTAATGTTTTTCTGTTTTAAAATAAATAAGAGATTTTATGACAAATAAAATGAGTTCCCCAAACCCATAATACTATCTCTACCAATTTGAACAGAATGCCCCAATCTCGGGCTCCAACTCAGCCAATTTGTAAGGAGATGAACAGATTTTAAGAGATTTTTCCAGGTGGACGAGGCAGAAGTTAGCTGAAAAGTCGTCGATCTGAACCAAGTTGTTACCGAAACGTAAGGAAGATACTTATATTTTATTAGTCTATGCCAGATGTCATCCTTCATTAACACTCACCATAAAGTGTTTTCCGCAAGTGCTTTGTTGAAAAGATAAATGTTTCGAATACCCCACCCGCCAAGGTACTTTGGTTTTGCTAAAACCTCCCATCTACATAGATGGAAATGGTATTTTTCACGGCATACTGAACATTGTTTTCCTAATCTTGTTGATTACTGAGACCGGGATAACCGCCATTAACATCCAGTAAATTGGTTGGCTTTCTAACACATATTTTAATAATATAAAATGACCACCCAGGGACAACCATATGTTGCACCAAAGTCCAATTTTTTTTTCCATTTTAGCAAGTAACCATCTCCAATCTTTTGCCTTGTACATTCCTGTCTTGAGATAATATCCGAGATATCTGAATCCTACTGAGAGGTCAACAAAATTATAAGGGAATATTTCCTTGAAGTTCTCTAACTCCTCCTCACTTAAACCAACATATAGAAAAGTGGACTTTGTCATGTTCACCTATAAATCCGACGCTTTACAAAATGCTTTTAAAATTATATCAATCTCTTGCCATTCTTGTAGGGAAGCTCTGGTCATGATTAAAACGTCGTCCACGAAAAGAAGATGGAGGATCTTGACTACTCTGGATACCTTCACCCCCATCAGCTTTCCTTCTTGTTGTCCTTTCTTAAGAAGCAAACTAAGACTCTCAGTTACCAATATAAATAGCAAAGGGGATAATGGACACCCTTGTCTCAATCCTCGACCACTTTTAAAGAATGAAGTAGTCTCCCCATTTAGTAGAACAACAAAGGTCGAAGTAATGACACAACTCATAATCCAATTTGTAATCTGATTTCCAAACCTCGTTTGGATTAAAATCAATCTTAAATTGTCCCAGTTTATACAATCATAAGCTTTCTTCAGATCAAGTTTTAGAACTATCACCTTCAATTTTTTCAACTTTATGCTATGCAGGAATTCCTGGGTCGTTCCTATGGCATCTTGGATCTGTCTTCCTTTTAGAAATCTCAGTTGCTCTTCAGACAGAGATTGAGAGAGAATAGGTTTGATCCTATTGACATTAATCTTTGAAATTAGCTTATAGCACAAGTTACATAATGAAATTGGTCTAAAGTCATCAAAGGATGTGGGCTTATTTACTTTTGGTATAAGGGCCACGAAAGTCGAATTTAGGCCTCTAACCACTTCTCCTCTAATCTTGGACTCCTCGACCATCTCCAACAAATCATCCTCGACCAAATCAAAAAAGTAAATAAAGAACTCAACAGTCCAACAATCAGGTCCCAAACTTTTAGCTTTTGTAAATTGTTTGAGCACCTCCTTTAATTTGTTCATTGTGCATGGTCTTTCCAAAAGTATGGTGTCCTCCTCATTTACTAGTCGAGAGAAAAGACTAACTAATAAGACCTGGTTATTTATAGAAGAATGTCTCTACACCTCAAAAAACTTTTGAAATATCTAATAACCTCATTTTTTAGTGCCCCTTAACCAATATGTACCATCCCATGTTCATCTATAATCCCAAATATGGATTTACATGAGAATGTGAATATAAAAAGTATATAATTAAAAATATATATATAATGTAAAATGGGTATAATGACAAGGATTTAGGTGTATATAATTAAAAATATATATATAATGTAAAATGGGTATAATGGCAACGATTTAGATGTTGTTTATTATTATGCACATATATAATGTATATATAAATAATGTGGATTTTACACTCGTGATTATGCATAGGTTTACATGAGAACACATATGAGAAAGATTTAATGTAAAAATAAAAAGAAGAATATAATGTAGAATGTGGATTGGGTTTATATGAGAAAGCTATGACACGAGAGAAATTCACTTGCACTCCTTTTTTACATTGCATTAATTTAAGCACAAAGTTTTAAAGTTCCTTCTTCAAGTGCATTAATCAATATATGAGAAAGATTTAATGTAAAAATAAAAAGAAGAATATAATGTAGAATGTGGATTGGGTTTATATGAGAAGGCTATGACTCAGTGGAAATTCACTTCACTTGCACTCCTTAAGCATAGAATTTTTAAGTTCCTTCTTCAAGTGCATTAATCAATGTAGAGTTATTATGTTTACTTTTATATTTTATAGATTTTACCATGATCTTTTCTATGTTACATCAATTTAATTATCAAACATTTTTATTATGTTTCTTCTTATATTTGATTGATTTCAAAATATAGTTATTAAGTTTTTTTTGGATTAATTTTTGTAATGATTTTTATATTTTATTGATTTCAAAATATAGTTATCAAGTTTTTTTTTTCAAATAAATTAATTTTTATAATGATTGATAATCTTCTTTCTTACATTGTATTTAATTTAGTGTTTTCTTCTATGTTATAGGTTATAGATTAATAAAACATAATCCATCTCTTCATAATGTTGAAAATGAAAAACAAAAAAGGGTAATGCAAGAGTATAATAAAACATAATTCATCTTCTCATAATGATGAAATTGAAGAACAAAAAAAGGTAGTACAAGAATATGTTAGTTGACATAGATAGAATGAGTCATATGAACAAATGCAAGAACAAAGAAAATAAGATTGCAAAAGACATAGCTTGAGTAGATAGCTAACAACACATGTGTTAATCAGGTTTAACTTGGGTGGTTGGTAGGAATGATTGTCAATTCTATGGTGCATCAATTTAATCATCAAATTTTTATTATGTTCCTTCTTATACTTCATTGATTTCAAAATATAGCTATTAAGTTCTTTTTTCAAATGGATCAATTTTTGTAATGACTGAAAATCTTCCTTCTTACATTGCATTTAATTTAGTGTTTTCTTCTATGTTATAGGCTATACATGAATAAAACATAATCCATCTCCTCATAATGTTGAAGATGAAGAACAAAGAAGGGTTGTGCAAGAGTATAACAAAACATAATCCATCTCCACATAATGATGAAATTGAAGAACAAAGAAGGGTAGTGCAAGAGTATGTTACTTGACATAGATAGAATGAGTCACATGAACAAATGGAAGAAGAAAAAAAATAAGATTGCAAAAGACATAGCTTGAGTAGATAAGTAACAACACACGTGTCAATTGGGTTTAGCTTGAGTGGTTGGTAGGAATGATTGTTATCCTCCCCACCCAGGTTCAATTCCCACAAGTGACATGTTGAGCTCTTAATGATTATATTATTGTAACATATTCAAGCACTATTGTTGACTGGCCTTGTGCCCTAAAGATTCTAGGGTTTACCTTAGGTAGGTATCATCCTCGAATGAGAGGAAGTACTTGGGGGTTTTCCTTAGGCTTTGTAACCTGGAGAAAAAGTAACAACAAAAACATAGATATACAACCATTGAATATTTATTAGGGGAGATTGTGGATACCATAAAGTATTGATTGGAGTTGTTAAACATTCCCTCGAACTCAAAGGCTCTTCCTTAGAAGAACCATTTGGCTTCTTTTGGCCTTGGCTATGCGATAAAATTCAACAAATCTATGTCAATAATGAGCTTCATGCTTCATATACCTGTGAGGGACATGATTGATTTACAAGGGATGTATTTTCTTATATTACAAGAGGAGATGAAATATGCCAAATATATACTCATCGATGAGAGGAGTTCTATAGGAAAACTAGTTATAACACAAACTGATGCTTGACTTCCTTTTGGAGGGGGATAAATTATATTGGTTAGTCATTTGGGACAATTTTTTGATTGAGAATATAATTTTGGCATGGCCTCCCATGATTGGAATTAGCCTATATCCATTTTTATCCTGAATCTATCAAGAATCAAGGGAGATCAAACCTCTCAAGGTGCAAACCTTTCCTCCAGTTTTTGCACTCTAAAAACAAAGTTTTTGCCTCATAATTTTATCCTTCTCAATGCTTGACAAATCTAGAGGTAAGATGGATCTAAACTGATAATTATGTGGAGACGTTCTATTTAAGTATATATTTATTATTGTTATTAAATCAATAAAATAAAATAAAATAAATATTATTATTATTATTATTATTATTATTATTATTATTAACTAAAACTCGTGGATTTGATATTATATAAAAGGCTACTAGGGAAACTCACAATAGAAGTACAATAGAGTAGCAAATATTGAGTCTCTCTAGCATCTAATAATAAATAGAGCCCTAAGAACTACAGAGGATCCAAGAGATCAAAACATGAGTTTCAATAATATAGTTGATAGAGTAATATTTCCAAAAGACTCCTAAACAAAACCAAAAATCACAATGCATCCACTTATCAAATTAAGGGGACGAACATCTTCTTCTTGGTCGGACATTCTTGGTCGGACCATCTAAAGAGGAGGAACCATGAGAGTGTCCTCAAGTTGAATGGAAGGTGTGAGTTGTCCAATACATATAGGCTCCAAGCCATTATAACATACTCATTTTTTAGCTTTATTCATGTCATTATGGGAATTGAACCTGGGTAGGGAGGATAACAATCATTCCTCACAACCATCCAAGCTACACCCAATTGACATCATTCCAGAAAATCTACCAGCTGATTGTGTGACACTCTGCATTCATCTTGTAGTTGCTAAAGAGATTGAAAGTGTTGGATGAGGATCTCCAAATTAGTGATGACCTGGCATGATAAGCCATTAAGACTGATTTGCATGGCTTGCATAGATTCTCTCAACTTGTCCATGTCCCAACCCAAATTATCAAGTTGTTCCTTCATACCATTCCAGTCCTTGTGTGCCATAACCTTGAGCGGA
>JZKD02S1674954.1:462246-472329 GCA_000966675.3 Picea glauca
CAGGGTGCACTTTAATTAGTGTAGGAGGAATGGCCCAGGGTGAGGAATGGTCCAAACATTTCTTAGGGTTTATACATTCTATCTAGGGTGCACTTTAATTAGTGTAGGAAGAATGGCTCAGGGTGAGAAATGGTCCAGGCTCAGAAATAAAAAATAATCCTTCTTCCTTGTTTGAGAAGAATGGGGTAGATATCCCATTGTTGATATTCCATATTGAGGGGAGATATTCTTTCATATCTCACAAATGTGAGTGAAAGATTGACCCAGATGATTAAGTTTTTATCATAACATTGTTTCTATGCAGGTTGCTATCAGATGTTTGTTATGAAGAATATATGACAGTAGATATACTACTGTGGTGGATTTGTTCCACTATTTGTGATTATATTTCACAGTTTGAGTAGTTGCGTACTACTTGAATAGACACATGTGTGTTCTATTAATTGATATTGTACCAGTTGTCATAGGAGATTATCCAGTTGGATAATAATGACGGTGCTCGTAGTGCTATTAGTTGAATGGTCTGTTGCACTCAAGACCATACCTCCATAGCTAGGAGGGAGTGTTAATATTATGGTAGCTTCAGGAGGTATGAACCTCTATTGTGACCTATGATGAGACTAGATCCTCTAGAAGGAAGCAAAGAGTTGAAGGAAACCCTAGACAAGTTGTCGGCTGGAAAAATACATTTAAAATGAATTTATTGATACCCAGAAGGAGAAGTCGGCCCTAGTTAGCCTGCCCAGTTCACTATAAATACAGGGCACCAGTTCTCATTATTGATAATCTCAGCAGTTGCAGAGAGAGCCAAATCTGCGCAGGTAGTTGCAGTTTTGGTGCGCAAGTTTCTGGGAGAGCTGGGAAAGTGAGCGCTAGCTTCTGGGTGGGATCATCTGTTCAGCTTAGTTTCTATTCTTGCTTGGTGCATTAGCCTCTCTTGGCTTTTGGATTGCTACCAGGATTCTCTTCTCGGTCAAGGTCAAGGTGCTCGGAGGGTGGCTTCGGCCTGTGGTTGGGTGACGAGGGTATCGTCAATGGTAAAACGAGCACAATCTTCTATATTGAAGGGTCACCAATTAATATAGTTACCTGGTGCACACCTTTCTCCTTTAACACGATGAGATCTTAAAGAATTGTTAAGGTACCCACCCCATTATTGGATGCATTCCCAATCCCTATGCATACTCTATTTATTTTTTCCATCGAGGTTGAAGATGACCTCCCCACCTTGCCATTCTTGCCACCCTTATATTTTTTTATGTTATTTACATATAAACTAAAGTACAAACATATTCTATAAAATTATTAAAATATTGATATATGTAAATGAGGAGAGAATATATAATATTTGTGATACTAAAAAAGTCGAAGATAGAAAACATTCTTAGAATGCCTTTCATATTAATTTGCTTAAGGTCAGTGACACCAAATTGAATCTTTAATAATCATTATCACCAATGACACAATGAGACCACAACCTCCCTACGATATCACACATACACAATGGAATTTATCCGGAATTGCTATAAACAAATTCAATTCCAATATTAAACAAACAACCATCATAGTATTCTATTTAGTTGAAAATAAACATACATACACCATAATAATAAACCACTTAGTAGAAATAACCACAACAACAAATTTACACAATTTATTAAATAGTTCAACGAAACTCTCAAGTCTCCAATATAATTGAATAGAACAATGCTCTAAAATTTATCACCCACTCACTCATCCACATACCTCTTCTACGAAAGCCAAATGAACTTTGTCCTTAACTTGTTTACAATTTATATAGTTGTTTGGGAATGAAATAATGGAACCACTCCAACTACCATTATTTGAATCGCTTGAGTCCTAGACCAATTGGTCTCCCACTAATTGATTTTACATTCAAATTCTATGCTTCATAGTTTAATTTATTAGGACATTTTAGAGCTGGTTTCTTCCATATTATCCACAACAAAGTTCATTTTGATTGATGTTTCAAACCCTTACCGAGATTCATCTTCAGGACAATTAGTCAGTGATGAGGGTATCATAACTAAAATTAAATACATAAACTATGCAGGGATAGATCAATCTAGACAGGTTGAATTAAAATCTTAAAAGATACCGAAAATATGATAAACCCTAAGAATGCATTGTCATAAACCCTAAACCACACAAAACTAAAGACTAAAGGAAGAAAAACTATAAAGTATAATGTATTATATAAAAAAAATATTATATGTTATATAAAAACTATAAAGTATAATGTATTAAATTAAATACTATACCTAGGCCAAGTATACTATATAGAGAATGATACCAAATAAACAATAACTAAATTTAATATCCTAATAATCTTAAATAATTAATTAGTATATGCCATATGTAAACTAGATATATATAATAACTAAATACATATAGTGACTATATATATATATATATATATATATATAAAGAGTACATTCTATATGTATATGTATTGCATGCTGCCATGTTATCTACAAATTAATTTCTCTAAGATTATTTCTAGAGGACTAAGATTGATGCTAAGTGCTTTCATAGGGGAAGAACATTTTGGTTTCCTTCACAATAGATGAATTCATGACGTAGTTGTCATCGCACAAGAAGTGCTCCACTCTGTCAAAAAACGAAATCCTAAGGCAACCATCCTAAAATTGGACCTCTCCAAAGCCTATGACCACGTAAATTGGACCTTTCGGTGGCTGGCCCCACTCCAAATAGGCATGTTCTTAAAAGCGATTAATTGGATTATGGGGTGCATTCAAAGTGCCTCCTTTGACGTCCTTATCAATAGAGCTTTGTCTCATTTCTTCAAAGCATCTAGAGGTATCTGACAGGGTTTCCCCCTTTCTCCCTTCTTATTCCTGATTGTTGCAGAAGCACTTATCATACTGATAAAGGAGGCCTAGTCCAATGGCCTTCTGCGAGGAATCACAGTCTCATAATATGAATCAATGATTCATTTGTTATTTGTAGATGACATCTTTTGCATGTTTTTTGGTTCTCAGAGGAACTTGAATTCCTTCAAAACTATTTTAAACCTCTTCTGTAGCACACCAGGAATGAAAGTAAACATGGAAAATCCGGTCTAATTCTTAATCATTGCACGACAACATAAGAGTTCTCCATCGCCAACTCCTTTCCTGCCCAAAGGAAACCTCTTTATGAAGGATTCAAGTGCTTGGGGTTCAACTTAAAACCAAACAATTATAGGAAACAAGACTAGAGCTCGCTAATCAGAAAAGTTGAGGCCCAAATAGCCATTTGGGTCAATAGAATCCTATCAAGAGGTGAAAGACTAGTGCTTAAATCATTCCTAAAAGGTATTCTCGTTTATTGGAAATCTATAGCTGCAATCCCTAAAGGAATTCTAGATCATATTCTCCATATAATATTTCACTTTTTGTGGGTGAGACAAAACTCTCTTGGAGGCACTCATCTAGCCAGTTGGAATTCAATCGCTCTACCTAAAGAAATGGGTGGATGGGGTTTAAAGAACATTCATATTTTTGCTCGATCCCTAGCATCAAGGAACCTCTAGAGACTAACCATAGGAAAATCTCTTTGGTTAAGAGTCATGAACTCCAAATACTTTCCCACCTTATCCATTTCAGAGTGGTTTTGAGAGCCTCTAAAATCTTCCAAAGGCTCAATTGTTTGGAAAGATCTTGTAGAAACCTTCCCCCTAGTTGGCAACTTTACATTCTGGTGTATTGGTAACAGTGAAAAGGTGATATTGGGGGAATACCCGTGGTTGGGAGCCGGAAACAACTACAAACTCTCTCCTCCCTTACTCCTTTTTCTCAAAAATAAAAATCGCTAGTTCTTAAGCGATTTAAACACTGGTTTCCCCCATATTCAAGGGAGATTGGGGTGGAAGAGCGCAGTTTATCTTGATCTCCCTAAAGTAATGTGAGATGAATGGAACTCCTATATATTCCTCTTATGCGAAAATCCCTTTGTTGTTCAAAAAACCCTCAGAACGACTCCTATTTGGTCAAATTGGGATACAAATCTTGGTTGGAAGATAACACTGTGCTTCACCTGAAATGGTGGTGGAAGCCCCTTTGGAAACTCAAAGCTCCTCCTAGATTCAAATTAACACTATGGCTTGCACTAAACAACAAATTGTAACTTGGAACAATTGTCTTAGACGAGGATGGTGTGGTCCTAACAAATGTCCTCTTTGCAAAGAAAATCAAGAAACCATTACTCATCTCTTTATCTCTCGTTCTTATGTAGAGAAGGTTGTGCAGGTTTTAAAAGAACAACTGAAATCCAAGGCTAATTGGAACCAGGGCTTTGTAGACGATTGTTTCAGATATTGGATCCAAGACAGATCAATCTCCTTGTATGCAAGTCTCCTGAGCATCATGATCTCCAACATCTGGTGGGAAAGAGATAATAATGTATTTAAAGACAAGTTTGTGCCTCCTAAGGTCACTGCGAAAAATCTCACTTAGTCAGGACGAAGATTTCAAGGCAGAACTAAGGGCAAGTAAAATGTAGAACATAGAGAAGAACTTATAGCACTATGGACCCTCTTGGAAACTGCAAAATAATATTTTTTTTCAAAGCTACAAGTTTTCGGCAATTCCAAGTTGGTGATAGATTGGGAATTGGGAAAGAGGTATTAATAAAATTCAAAACCCCAGATTAGCCTCTTTTCTAAGAGATATCAAACTCACGTTCAAAGACTTTGAATGGCTCTCCTTCCAACACATTATGAGGGAACTCAATTCAAAAGAAGATGAACTCTCAAAGGAAGCACTACATCTGCAAAAAGGAGACTTCAATTTTTATGAGTTTTTTGAAGGAATAGAAACCGAAGCTATTGAGATTCGTCTTTGAAGAAGTTTTACTTTTTGTAAGGCTGTAAATGTTTTTGAACAATTTGAACAGAGTGTAGTAGTTTTTTGAAAAAGAATTTATAGGCCTTTTTTGATATAGTTAAATGTATATACAATATAGTTCCTAAACAAAGCCTACATAAGCTTGTCATGAAAGACTGTAACATGTATATTCTCCTATGAATATAATTTTTTTTTTCTTATGGAAAAAAAAAGTACATTCTATATGTATACTAAATATAACTAAATGTTATGTGTTATATAATATTCATTGAACTAAGTAAAGTGTAATAACCTAAAATACATAAATACATAATATATGTTATATGTATACTAAGTATATATAGTATATAATATTCCAATATTATTAAGCATATGTTTTATATAATGAGTAATAACTCAATATATTAAGTATATAGTAAGTCAAACCTAAAAATATTAAGCTCATGATAAAGATTGAAATTTATAGTATTCATTCCAAATCTAAGAAAACCATAAAATATAGTAAAAAAAACTTATAAATTTATGATGATCTTCATAAAAATAAAAGAGAAAAGAGGGAGAGATCATCGCACCTGAGCTTAAACTAGGTTCTCTAGGTTCCTTTATTGGTTTAACAAGGGGATCTAGCTTCTACTTACCTCCCGGCCACCATCCCTATTCGTGTTGTTTGGGTGCTTAATTATCTCAAGGGCCTATCTAACAGATCGTTTATAAAGGTGGTCTTCTTTTGTGAGGATTTTAGTGTCCTTAAGGCACACATAGTTCTTGGTTTCGAGAGATTGTTCTCCCAAAGTTGAGGTGCGAGTTCACTCCTTCCTAATGTTTGATTCGTGTTCTTTGATCCTTACTTGAAATGATCGTTTGATTTCTCCAATGTAACACTTTCCACAGGAACATGAAATCTTGTAGATTCCCTTCCCTTTACGTTGGTCAATAGGGTCTTTTACTAACCTCATTCTTTGTCTCACAATTATTATAGGCTTGAACGAAGTTCTAATCTTATTTCTTTTCAAAAATTTTGCAATCTTATCTATGACTCCCCAAATGTAGGGGAGGTATGCTTTTATGGTGGAGGTTTGATTGTTTTGAGAATGAGGCATTCTTTCTTCCTTTTTCAAAGCTTTCTTGATGTCCCTATCTTTGTAGCCTATACTCTTAAAGACTTTGGTTAAGTGGTCTATTTCTTGTTCAAGATGCTCGTCATCAAAGATTCTTGTTTCCCTTGTGGCTAAGGTGTTGAGGACCCCCATATTCTATGAAGGGTGGTGGTGGGAGTCAACATGAAGGTAGTTTTCAGTGTGAGTTTTATTCCTAAGGACCTTATGTCCAAGAGTTCCATAATGTTTCCTTGTAATTTGGACATAGCTAGGTACTGCCATGGTCAAAGTAATCAATCCACTGAAGTAGAATTTTTCCATTGGGTTATCGTTGTTCAATGGTTTGAAAGTGATAAAAACTATAATTTACCACTGCTCCACTTGTGAAATGGATAAGAGATGGGATGTGTGATTTATAAGAGTGCATTGAAGAATAAGACATTAGGCTTTGTACAATAACCATTTCATATAAAATATTCTAATGACTCACATTGGTAGAAGTCTCCTTGCCTAACATAATTTAAACGACAATGAACTTTTTATGATATTCATGCCTAGATTGTTGCCACACATATAGTCTAACTAAATATTTCTTTTTAATGATTATGAAGGATAACCTACCAAACCAAAGATGCTCTTGCATCAAAATCCATTGTTGGAAAAATGTGAGTATCTTGCTCACAAAGTCACTTGATAAAACAAAAATTGCTAAATTGTCTTTTATTTCTTTTCTTCTTCCTTCTCAGCAACACTTTGTACCACTCATCATTCATTCTTATCCATTTTACATCCTTCTTCTTCCTCTTTGTAACCTTTACCTTTGCAATTTTCCATTGTAAATAGGGCCTTATTTAATAATAACTAACACTATGGACCAAGTCCACATTATATTAAATGGTCACCATACTTATCCTACTCTTATCTATAATGGGCCCATAGGCCCCTATTACAACCCTAGGGGGGATCCCAACATCCAATGTAGGTAATCTATATCACTCATGCATTCCATCTTTCCATATTCTTTACTTGTCTTCAACACTACCACTATCATCTTTTCTACCACTTCTTGCAACTCGACTAGAGTCTACCAGCTATTTCAAGTCTCATCAAATGGGGCTCATTATATCAAACTAATTTTTTTCAATGGTTACTTATTGCCCCCCATGACCCCCCCTCTTCTGCACCATTACCAATGTCTCAACAAAGATCTTTTTTTAAACTTTTGTTTTAGTGCAACCACTCCTCTACTACAAATAGCTTCCTCTTGCTACTACTTTGCTACATCTTCATTATCTCACATTAACTCTTCCTTCTATAATTGTTGCATCTTTTCTTTGGTCCACTCCACTTTCTTCTCTTTTGCTACACATTCCACTTCACCTACAACAAAGTTACGACAAAAAATATTATGGTAATCAAACATTCCCAGTTTTTTATTTGAATCTACTATTACATTTGTGGAACATCATCTCATTGCAACTCCATTGCTGCAAGACCACTCTCTTTTGCAATACCAATTTTTTTTGTAACACCTCTCATTGTTGCAACATCTCTTCTTTGTAACTCATGCTACTACTTGAATTCACTGCACAAACTCCTTTATCTCAGCCTTTTGTTTGCAATATTCTACTACAAATCTTTCATTTACACTCTCCTTTAACATGTTATCGACAACATGCACTTTACACACACTTTCCTCAACAACATGCACCCCACTTTCACATTCAATACTCTCTGCAACCACATTTAAGAGAATTTATTTTTATTTCTCCTTTCACTACCCTTCTCTTATGATTTATCTTCATTCACACCTTCTCAATTATCAAGGTCAAATGATAAGCCTCTGCTAATGATCACATCTTAACCACAACTAAATTCCTTCTAATAGACACCTTCAATCCATCCACAAATTGCACAATATTTTCCTCACTATTTTGTACAAAACTAGCTCTCATTGCTACACTAGAAGTTTTTTCAAAATATTCTTCCACTTCAATTTCTCCTTTCCTTGATTTTCAAAGTATAATTATAATTTACAAACTTACTTCTCAAATTGGTGACCATCTTTTCCCAAAATTCTAGATCTTATCTTTTCATTTTCCTTTTCTATCCCTCTTCAATTGTTTCTACCTATCATATGCTTAGCTTCTCAATATTTCACATGCAATTTTCACTCTTTAGGAGTCTTTAATATCATTGCACTCATAATACTAGTGCATTTATTTAATCTACTCAATCAATTCTTCATGATTTGAACTTCCATAAAACTTAAACATATCCATCTTCATTTTGTGCTACTACACATCCTCCTATTCATATTTATCACTCTTCTAGATCACTTTGGCTATGGCCTTCCCTTTTTTTCGGGCCAATTCGAAGGCATCCATCATCCTTATCATTTGTTGCAAAAAATTTACAACATATTCCACTATCTTTGAACCAACATTTTCTTTTTTCCTCTCCTTTCCATGCTACAATTTGCAAAGTAGACTACACACTCTCCCTCTACAATATTCCTTGCTAGTTTGTTTTGTTCTTATGCAATTCTATCTTCTACTACACCATCTCTACAACCTACTCTTGTAGATTCTTCAATACCTCTACCTCATTCTCCAGGACCTCTACCCAACACTCTTCAATATTGGAGTTGTATATCCTCTTACAACATGTACCCAATCAAAACATTATAGTTAGTTTAAATAACTCTACCCCACATCACTTCATTGCTAGAATAATCTACACTTCTCCATTTTCACTGTAATTGTTTCCTCATAGAATTCCCTCTTCTCATGGTAATAATTCCTCCCAACTCTCCTCTTTTTCTGTTATAATTTTCCCAATCCGCCACAATTGTACTTGGTGATACAATGGATGCAATGAGGGCACAACCTCCCTACAATATCAAGGATAATTTAGCAGAAATAACTGCAACGATAAATATGCATTATTTATTAAATAGATTGGCCAAGGGCCTCCATTACAATTTAGTAAAGCCATGCTTTAAAATTTCTCACCCACCCACTCATCCACATTCCTCTTCTATGAAAGCTCACCCTTGCTTGTTTGCGATTTATACACACGAAGGGCCTCCATTACAATTTAGTAAAGCCATGCTTTAAAATTTCTCACCCACCCACTTATCCACATTCCTCTTCTATGAAAGCTCACCCTTCACGTATTTGAGAATGAAATAGTGGAAGTGCTCCAACTACCATTATTTGAATCACTTGGATCCCAAACTCATTGATCTCCCATTGATTGATATACTTCGAATCTATTGATAAAATTCTTAGTTTAATATCAAAGTCATCACCCAAACTGACTTGGTCAAGGTAATTGATCCATTAAAATAAGACTTTTCCATTAGTTTGATGTGCTTAAGTAGTTTGAAAGTAATAAAAACTATAATTTGTAATTTCCCATCTCTCCAATTATAAAAAAAAAAAACAAGAGATGGAAACTATGAGTAGAAGAAAGAACAAAACACAGAGATTAGGCTTTGCACAACAAAGTGTTTTAAACAAAAGTCATTAGGCTTTGCACAACAAGTGTTTTAAACAAAACATTATGATAGAATCATGTTGCCATGAGTTGGAGTCTCCTATTATTATGTAAGGTAGCCAACCGAGATTATATAGCGCAGCCAACCAAACTAGAATCCCTAGAATTTTTTAAAGATGATATAAGGTAGCAAACCGGATTATTGTATAAAATACACCATATGAGAAAGAGTTATAAATAACTAAAAACACTCTTTTAGACTCATTCATAAAGATATTAAATTAAATTTATAAAATAATTATAATAAAACCAAGTTCCATAACATTAAAAGAAAATAAAATATTTCATTCTCAAATTATTTAATCATAAAATCCAAATTCCTTAGGGTATTTCATTTTCAAATTATTCCATCGTAAGAAAAAACATTCCATAAATCAGATTAACTAAATTGCATTTATAAATTTGATAAACCAAAGTTGTTTTTGAAAGATGATCATCATTATATAAAATAAAATAAAAAATAATAATTAAAAAAAAACATTCTATAAAATATTTTTTCAAAATAATTATTAAATATAATATTATTTTATTTTATTTCTATATTATTATAATAATAT
>JZKD02S1674955.1:4637-18306 GCA_000966675.3 Picea glauca
TTCTTATCTCACACTTTTGTGAATCGAAAGTAAATTTATGACCTTGGTCACACATTTGACTCACACTTAGAAGATTATGTTTCATATCTTCTACTAGTAGAACATTTTATGCCTTGGTATTATTGTTTCCAATTCTGACTATGCATTTTCCAATGATTTTAGTTGAATCATCATTTTCGAAGGAGACTAATCCATTTTTTTACTTTCTTAATATAAGACACATGTCTTTATCACTTGTCATGTGTTTTTAATAGCCATTTTCAACATACCAACCATAGGATATCTTAGGATCAAATCTCATAGGAAGATATCTTAGTACCTTTTGAGCAATTAGAGATTCTTTAATTTCTTCTCTGAATCGTATGATTGCATTTACTATTTCATCGACTCATAAGAAGTAAGTTGCAATACTCTCATATTCCTTTATCTTTAGTTGTTTGAACTGACCTCTGTAAGTTTGAAGCTTTGTTTCTTTGACTTTTGAATCTCCTTCATAAATATTTTGAAGTTTTTCCCAAATCTCTTTAGCGGATTTACAATGTATAACTTTGGTGTATATCGATTCACAAAGACCTTTCAGAAGTGAATTTGTGGCTTTGGAATTATTTTGACCGAGTTTTATTGCTCTTTCATTTGTCGGTGGAACTGTCGGTTATTTGTATCCATCTACAAATGATTGCCAAATTTCAAATCCCTATGCATGTATATATGTTTTCATCCTTCTTCTCCAAAATGCATATTTTTTTCCATCAAACTGTGGTATTCCATTTTTATATATGTTGTTGCTCTCCATGATCTACCTTTCAATGGTTAAACTAATTTCTGAAGGAACCTGCTCTGAAACCAATTGTTGGATTATTGAGAAGGGGGGTGAATTAGTAATAGACAAATTTACTTATTTTTCACCATAAAATGCAAGTGTTATATCAATGTAGCATTATCATCCAATATTTACAGAGTAAATAAACAATGAACAAATGAGCAATCATACACATACACAGTACACCATTGTTTTACGTGGAAACCCAAAGCAGGAGAAAACCACGGAATGTTTTTTCTTATATGCCTTTAAGAATTACATTCATTGGAAGCACCAACTTCCTTTGTTTTCTATCTGCAACTGGAAGGAGGCTCCAACCCCCTAATTTCTCAGGATACAACCTGAGGCAAGCTCCAACTCCCCAATTATCTAGATACAACCAGAAGGAGGCTACAACCCCCTATGTTCTCCGGCTACAACCGGAAGGTAGCTACAACCACCTGTCCTTTCCCCATCCAATCGCCATGAAATATAAGTGCCAAATGTAGAAACTTAATATGTCACTGAGAAACCCGTCATTGTATACTCATCAACCAATATGATCTGATCATATATACCTCAAATGTAGAAACTGAATATGTCACAGAGAAACCTATCACTATATACGCATCAACCAATCTGATCTGATCACATATACCTCAAATGTAGAAACTGAATATGCCAGTGAGAATCATGTCACTGTATAGTCATCAACCAATCTGATCTGATCACATATACCTCAAACACTATACCACAAGTCTGTACCTCAAACCATGTGCTAGAACCTCACTGCTATACAAAATCTATCTATACCAATAACTTTAGCAACGTACCTCAACCAAAATCCATCAAACATGAACCAATACTAAACTTCAATAGATCTACCTCATATAAACTCTACAGCAAGCCACAAACTTCTTCTTTTTTTGTAACGTTCTGTTGCCGCAGTTTTTCTACCGCAAATCCACTACCGCGATTTTTCTGTCGCACTTTTTCTACTGCAGTTTTTCTGCCACACTTTTCCTGCTACAATTTTTTTGCCACACTTTTCCTCCGACACTTTTTCTTCCACAATTTTCCTGCCGTAATTATTTTCTCACTTTCCATAATTAGTAAGTTCTCCATTAACTTTATTATTTAAATAATTTCTTTTGCATCCTATTTGACTTATAGTACACTCATCACTTCANCACATACCACCGGAAATGGCATGACATGTATTATCCATCTAGAATAGTTTTACCTGCAAATATATCAAAACTCATACCATTATCCATTAAACAAACTTGGGTCCATTACCCAAACCTTTGTGCTACCGGAATTTGTTATCGGACTTTCTTCAAGGGTTGACATCAATGACAATTAACCCAATTAATCAATGAAGTCCATATAGAGTTTTTTTCAATCTGCAAACAAAGTCTTCCTTTTTTTATAGTAGAAACATTTATGGTTGTTCTATGTATACATCTTCTTATAATTCTTCATTTATAAAATTTAATTTTGTGTTCATCTGATACACTTTGATCCTTTTGGAGCATGCATAAGCCAATAACATTCTAATTGCTTCCATTCTGGCCACAAGAGCAAAGGTTTCTTCAAAATATATTCCTTCAACTTGAGCATATCCTTTGCACAATAGTCTTGTTTTGTTTCTGGTTACATGTCTATCTTCATTTAACTTGTTTATGAAGATCCATTTTGTCCCAATCACATTTTTGTCCTTTGTTCATGGAACTTATTCCCACGTCTCATACTTCTCTATTTGATTTAGTTCTTCTTCCATAGCCTTGATCCAATGTTCATCATTTCTACCTTCCTCAAAGTTACTTGGTTCAACTGTGGACAGTAATGAAAAATGTCCTTGTTCAGGTATCTATGCTTGCTTTCTTCTTCTAATTTCTACTCTGACACTTATATCTCCAATGATTTGTTCTGGTGGATGATTCTTTTGAACCGGATGGTTAGGTGTCCTAGAAGGTGTCTGAAAATCTTATTGGTTGTTTTCTTTGTGTTCTTCTTCTGGCTACTTCTCTTCTTGTTCTTCTTCTTCTTCTTCTTCTTCTTCCTCTTCTTCTTGCTTTAGTTCTTCATTTTCATGTTCTTCAAAGATGTTTGAATTTATTCTTTTCTTTCTTAGGAACTTCTTCTTCATCATTATCTGAACCCCTTGCATAAGGAAATTTGGAAGAAAAATGGCCTACTTTACCACATTTAAAGCATTTGAAAGGAATCTTACCTTTGTACTTGTCGTTTCCTCTTTACAAATTTCCCACAAAGTTGGATTATTCTTCATTGTTTGAATCATCACTATTGTTGGAGCAAGATTTTGACCTTGGCTTGTTCTTTCTTGTCTTCTTGGAGTCTTTGAAAAAAATTTCCCTTCTAGAAGGATTTTCATGTTCTGTTCTCATTTCATATGTTGTAAGTATTCCATTTAATTCATCCATACTCAACGTAGCCAAATATTGTCTTTCTTCTAGAGATGATATTTTAGGATCAAATCTCATTGGAAGAGATATGAGTATATTTTGCGCAATAACTTAATTTTCGATCATTTCTCCCATTCCTCTTATAGTATTCATAGTTTCATCAACTCAAAGAAAATAAGCTAAAATATCTCCATCTTCCTTCATTCTCAGACGTTCAAATTGTCTTTCGTAAGTTTGAACCTTGGCCCCTTTGACTTTAGCATCTCCTTCATAAACATTCTTGATCTTGTCCCATATTTCCTTTGCAGAATCACAATGCATAACTTTAAAAAAAATTGAACCTGTTAGACCTCTTAGAATGGAATTCATAGCCTTTGAATTGTATTCACTGAGATTTTTCCCAGCATTATCTCTTGGGGGAGAATATGGTGTAGTGTATCCATTTACTACAGCTTTCCAAACATCAAATCCTTATGCCTACAAAAATCTCTCATTATTATGCTCCAAAAAGAATAAATTTCTCCATCAAATAATGGTGTTCCATTTTTGGTAAATTCTCCTTGCATATCCATGATCTTCCTTCCAGTGGTTAGACTGTTCTTGAAGGAACCTTCTCTGATACCAAATGTTGGAATATTCACCAATACTGAGAGGGAGGGTTGAATTAGTATTGATCATTTTTTACCATTTTTAACCTTAAGCACATTATGTAAACATTAACCATTAACAATTCACAATGATTTTCACGTGGAAACCCAAATGGGAGAAAAACACATGATTATTTTCTTATATCATGTTAATATTACATTCATAGGAAGCACCAACTGGAAGAAGGTACCAACCCCGAAGGTACCAACCCCCTGAGTTACAGGCACCAACTTGAAGGAAGCTCCAACTCCCTGATTTACTAGCATCGACTGGAAGGAGGAACCAACCCCCTCACTTTACTAGCTCCAACTGGAAGGAAGCACCCACTCCCTAAAGCACAGGAATGAACCTGTTGAATGAAGACACCAATCTTCTCAACTAAGCACCAACTCAATAAGATATCACCAATCCAAGATCTTCATACACATAGTACTTCTAACTTCACCTGCATGATTCATTCTGTAGATGATCCTTCAAAAATTTTTAAGCCTCATAGCATCATTCCTAGAATGAAATCATTGATGGAACCATCCACTGATGGTAAATTTCATTCATGGAAATATCCACTATTAAAAACATCCACCGACGGTAACATCCACTCACGGCAACATCATGACAACATCACAACTTCATAGTAAAGCATATGGCAACATCACAACCTCACAGTAACATCAAAACTTCATAGCAGAGCATACGGCAGCATCACAACCTCATGGAAACATCACGGCAACATCACAACTTCATATCAGTGCATATGTCAGCATCACAACCTCACAGCAGTGCGTATGGAAACCTCACAACCTTACGGCAACATCACAACCTTATAACATACCTTGAGAATAAGAAAGACCTTAAGAGAGTCCTTAATACTTCTCTTGCACACCAAAAAGGCACCCCAACACCTTGAGCACACATCAGACTTGATCTCTTCATTGGTTACACACCAAATATGAAATTCTATCTTGTGTTTATAGTAATTTTGTCCTCAAAAATTAGTTGATCCAACCTCAATTTTATGGTTGGGTTATCGGATGGAAAAACTCATATCTCCTCATTCCTATGTAGCTAGAGGGACTTCCATATACTATTGGAAATGTCTCAAAATAAGAT
Source organism: Picea glauca (assembly GCA_000966675.3). Classification (NCBI taxonomy): domain Eukaryota; kingdom Viridiplantae; phylum Streptophyta; class Pinopsida; order Pinales; family Pinaceae; genus Picea; species Picea glauca. Next base: position 9,624 of record JZKD02S1674955.1, read on the forward strand.
TTCCAACCATGTAACGTGTGCTTCCATTTGATTTAGTTATGTAGGGTAAACATTCCCTCAAATATAGGGTATCCAAATTGACCAAAAATTAATACTTTCAACAATATCCATCTTGCAATTTTTATCTTAGACATCTCTAGGCTCTTAATATTTATATTGGACATCTTGTGGGCTCCATTTTTTTACAACTCAAAGTGGGAATGTGGAAACAACCATGTGTTATCTCATCCTATGAGGGCCATGCTTAAAATATATGCCATAAGGCAACCACTTTGGAGTTATATGCATTTATGTCAAGGCTTCTTCAAGAGAACACATCATCATCACTTTTAGGGGCTTCTGGGATTTGCTTTAGGGATTCTTCTAAGGTTGACATCAATGACAACCAATTTTCCAACTCTAGTATGTCTACTATATAGGAAGATCATGGTGCTCAGAATAAAGGTCCAATGGATTCATTATAGCCTAAAGTGGCATGGACGCCAGAGGATACAATGTGGAAGAATATCTACATTAGTTATAGCATTTCTTTTGTACAATTATTGCATATAATTTATTTGTGCACTAATGTATATGTATGCATGGTGATGTGCACCGAGGGCGGTGAAAAATCTAGTTGGGGGGGGTTGTAATACCCCTAGTTTGATCCCCAGATTAGAAATGCAAATATGTATACAATGAATGGATAAGATACAGACGATGTAATATGTAATTGTACATTGATAATAATAAAAATAAGCTTCATTGGATGCAAACAAGGAAGGATGAGAACATGGGGGGAATATGATTCCACAAGAGAGGAAGGAAACAAGGCTTAGGAGGGGAATCCAAATAATAATATTTTATTCCTAAGCCTATATATTTTAGCTTATGATATCTTATTTCATGTTAACCTTGGGATGAGAGGCCAAGATAGATACATGAGTGTCTTAGGAAGCCATGTGGTGCACTATTGGCATGCAAATATATGTTTAATTTTAGAGGCATGTAGTGGAAGGATTCATTCATTATTCCTTTGGGAAAGGAAGTTGTCTCAAATCCTGTGTGTGGGATGAGTGATTTCATATATACTATAATGAAATTATGGGTATTGATTTCCATGAACCCATGAACAAAATTGTAGATATGTGCCAAGGAAATAGATACCATTGAGAAAAAGTAATTACAATTGAGAATCCTTGAAGTTCACAGCCATGATATTTCTTGGGAAAACTATATTGGATCCCTATAAGGAAGTGGAATATCCCAAGAGAATACATGGAAGAGAGGGGGATTCCATTCCTGGGGTTGTACAGGTTGTAGGGGAAGGAAATCTAGTGTATCGGGATTGCTATAAGAGTGAACAAACTATAAATTCTAGGAAATGGGATAAGTGAGAGGATTAGAACCAACCATAGGGTTTTTTTTCCTTGTGGACTCATAGCCTCGGCTCGGGGGTGGCCTATTGTAGAAATATTATGTGCAATAGCTATTGGATATGTGTTATATTCTTTGCATGACTAGAACTAGCATCTATGTTGTGTCAGTCACGCAGGGGGTAAGAGGCGGGGGGGGTGCTAGGCCCCCCCTCGGGGGGTTGCAGATGGGAGAATTCCCCCTGCATGGGGGTTCGGGGGCACTACCCCTGGAAAAAAATATCCCTTGGTTTTCGTTTCCATTTATGGGCGATTTTTTAGAACATGGTTTTTCGTCGATGGTTTTCTATTTTTGGTTAAGGAATTAGGGTTGTTGACTAATATAGGTCATTGGATTAGGGATTTGGATGTCATTGACTCCTACATATATATTGTATTGTAAACAATGTATGATGTGAATGAATATATAATATGTTGGTTTTCCTAGTTTGGGTTTCCAAGGGAAAAATCTCTGTGTAATGTGTGTATTTGCCATTGTATCTTTTTTGTTCTTTTATTGAAAATATGTTTGCAGTAAAATATTGTACAAGGTTAAAATATACAATAGATCCTATGAGTGCATGGAACATCCTCCGTCTTCATCTAGTTGGTGAATTGTTCCCAGAAGATAAGTGATTATGGCTTATTCATGTAAATGATGAATTATTTTTGTTTATGTTATGAATCGTTGTTGTTATATTGTATGCACAAGTCTACAACATATGTGATCATGCATTAATTAAACTAACAGTGGGACAATGGATAAATATGGTATTAGAGTTACATAATGTGCATTTTAGCCTAGCTGGAAGTTTGGGCATATGATAGAAATTGCTATCATAGCTAACATAACAAAGTATTGAGTGAGTGGGAAGGAAATTTTGAGTACCCCACCATCCCAACAATGCATAGGGTTGGTTGGGTATGTTACAACCAAATCTAGTTTGATTGAGGGATGGTGAAAATACTTAGTAATGGGGTTGCATGGTTGATATTTTATTCTTTTGGGATGGAAAAGTGACTTGAGAGCAGGGAAAATTTTAGGGGCTAAATTTCACCCATGGGCTAATTTTCCATGCTTTTTCCCAAAAAAAGATTCGTTGATTTTCTTTTATTTTTATGATTCTCCCAAAATCCATAGAATAAAATTATTTTACCTTAAAAAACGCCCAAATTTTATGGAAACTATATAAAATCCTTATATTTTTAAACAATTTTACAAAAATATCACCAAACATTTTATAGTTTTCATATTAAGGACTAGTAAGATTCGCCAAGCGTTCTACATTTTAAGATAATTTTCCATCCTTAAAATTATCCCTGCATGAGAGAGTATTGTATTTTTCTTCTTTTCCCTGGTGGTCTCATAACCTATCTAGGGGGTGGCATCTGGGGAGGATTGTCTATGGTTGGGTAAAAAATTACTCACCCTCAGTCGGTTGCTTGGAATCTACCTCTTGGAAAATATAAGTATCTCTTATTTTCTATGAAGAGTATTACTATGTGATGTTTGTAATTCTACAATTCAAATGGTTAAATGCATTGAAATTTTGTATAGAATTGATGAATGAATGAGTCATTGTTGGTAGTCAATCTGAATGCTTTATGTATATGCAAATATATAGGAAAAGTTTATGCATGTTAATTGCTCAATAAAAAAAATGGTGGTGAAGAATGACTTCCCTATTCAAATGAATTAGTAATATATAAATATATGACCTATATGAATATGTATAATGATTTTTTAAGAATTCCCCTTCAAGATATGAAATATGGAATTAATTTTCATGTAGGTGTACATTTTTCTTTCTTGTTGTTTTCTAAATTTTTAAGATTGAAAATATAGACATGAATTGTTTTAGATTAGTAGGAATGATTTATTCATGTATATCTATTTCATTAATCATATCTTGTTTAATAGTTCATTTTGGAAGAGTTTCTATAGCTTTCTCGAGCAAGAACTTAAAAGTTTTTGGGCATTCAGGGGCATGATCACTCCTTCTAAAAAGGAAATAAATGGTTAAATCCAAGTTAACCTTGATAAAACCTTTATCGCACCCTCAATATTTAAATTTATCCTAATAAGACCCGCAGTCATATCCTGTAGTGGCTTATTTGGGCCTATTTTGATTTATCTTTAGGGTTTTTTATGGTAGGAATGAGGGTAAAGAGGGCATGGAATTTAAGGAATGTTTAATAATACATATTTAATGGATTATTGATGTATTATGATAGTTTTGAATAGCATTAATATCATTTATTTTATTTTAATTGTCTCCTTAAAGAAAGAGCTACACAAATCCCCCATACCCCAGGTAAATTGTGTTTGTTGTGCATGGGAAGGTTTATCTTTTCTGAATCTTATTAATATATTATTAGAGATGATTATATGAGTAATGAGTTGTTTTGGATATTGGTTTAGTCCTTTATTTAGCATATTGAAGGGAAAAAACATGTATTCCCCCTACCCGCTAAACACATGTGAATGCTTTGCATAGTTTACTATGTAACTTGCATGAATGGATTAATGATTGTTGTGAGGTATTTACCTATATATTATGATATATTTTATCATTTTTTCCACTCAAGGTTAGTAGTGTGAACCTTTTAACGCCTTGTGACCTTTTGAGTATCCATGCATATGCAAATAATGAGGCAAGAGACCTGTAGACTAAAGAACCATTTCCAAAATTTGATTAATGATCATGGAATCACCCTTACAATCAATGAATAAAATGATTCATATATAAAATTAAATAAATTAACCCTAAAACCCTATATTTGTTTTCCTTGGAAGAAAATAAGACCTACATCTAAAATATGCTAGGATATTGTTGAGCTGAGATATTGATATACCTCTGAAACAAAGTTGTATGTGGACTAATTTTTTATGCTATATTGAATGGATTATTTCATGTGTGATTAATTGACATAATCATGTAAATGTGTTATGAGGAACGTTGTTATTCACTTGATGTTTAATGAATGAAAACATTGAGTCTATATTATGTTGTATAGAGAAAATTTTATCTAGACTTAGCATGAAAAGGATAAAATCTTGTACTATGTATTCCATTGGAATGCCAAACTCTGTCATAGTAAGTAAAGAGAAGAGGTTCCTATAAATGGTTCTAAGTCGTTTTAATTTTTCAAACATTCCATAACTAACAATGAAACTTTAGACCAGTAGACCCTATATTCGATTTTGGTAATGAAGGTACATTAAATTGTCAAAATTTAATAATAACAACTAGAAAAAAATTGTGGGAAATTTTTTTCCAGTGTTCTCTACCTTTCAATTTGCAGACATGATTAATTTTTTTTCAGTTCAAGTTGGAAAAAATCTAACTAAAAACTTACTATGTTCATAGAGTGAGATATCTAATGTAACTGCATACATTTAAGCTCACCATCATCCTCCAAATTTTCTTCAACCAAATTGTGCCAATAACAGTAATTCAAAAATTAATGTTCTTGTATGAAGTTGAAACCACATTTACGTTATACTTGTATTTTCCACCATATCCCTTGCAAGGATGTTATTATATGTTATGAGGCTGAAATTACATAATTGAGTAAAAATATCATAATTATTTTACAAGAAAATAATCATTTTGTTAGAATTTCATAATTAAAATAAGAATTATTTCATAATTGAGAATAAAGTTCATAGTGAGTTGGAAAAAGATCAAAATCGAGCATGGGGCTTGAGAAAAAATATTATAATAGATTTGCAAAAGCTCATAATTGAGCATGGAACTTGTGCATTACTTGTAATTGCTTAGTTCACATGCCATCAAGCCTATATATGACTTGTATGATTGAGTTCACATGCTATCAAGCCTATATATGACTTGTATTGTTGAGTTCACATGCCATCAAGCCTATCTATGACTCGTATCCACCTAATTCACATGCCGTGAATCCTATCTCCAAGCTCTTCTAAATTCCTATAAGAAGAGGCCAAATCAAGGAGATGAGAGGAATATTCTAGAGTTTGAGAGTCCTTGTGCTAGAGAATATAGAGTTTGAGAGTCCTCATGCTGGTGAAATAGAGTGAGAGTCCTATTTTGCATCTTGAATGAGAGGATCTTCCTAAGTGAGGTAGGTCATCCTACCTTCATTGTGATACAGAGATAAATCTTACTATTTCCACCAAGTGAGAGAGGAGACTCTGGAGCCTGGAGCCAAAAAGTGTTGCAATTATCTCAAGGTAAAATACCCTATTGTACTTTATTTATATTTAATATATAGATATATGGAATTTTCCCCTCCAATGTATCCAATTCATGTTATCATTTTAAATATTGGTAGATCTGATTTTCCTTAAGTAAATTAGATTATATGTACTTGTAATTGGATTTCTTTCACGTTAAATAAGGTTGAGAGACGTATATGTTCTTGGTGGTGTGCAAGTGTCTAATTGCAAGAGATTGGACCTAAATCTAAGAGTTGCATCAACCTTGGTTACATTAGGACAACCATTGGTTAAAGGTAAGACCTACTCTCCTCACTCATCAACATAGATTGAACATGTAAGTTTAGATCTAGTGAAAAATTCAATGTAATATATCCCACAATATATCACTTGTTATTGTCTGGTTAGTGAGAGGGATCACCTATCTATAGGAGGGTTTCCTCTACAACATCATCGGTGACTCCAGTGGGGAAAAACTTTGTTTTCTTCCTTGGTTTTTAAGGATTTTTCCTTTAAAAGGGAGAAAAAGAGGGCATTGGCCTTCAGATAAAATTTTCTAACTTTTGTATGTAGAATATGAAGGAAATAGCTATATATATGAGTTTTTCTCAAAAAAATATCTCAATTAAAAACAAACATCCAAATCTGAGTTTGGAAAGTGAAATTATAGTTGATTTAAAATCAATTATTTTTCAGGGTTTTTTTGTGACGGCCGCATGGACTATTTGGCTTGTATATTTTATAGCAAACTCGTATTGACACCAAACGAAGGCCATTAGATAGAGGAATTTATGAGATTTCTTTTGATGTAGTATATGATATGTTTTTGATAAATACAAAGTGCACTAAAGCCCCTGTAAATTTCTACTCTCAAACTCTAGAGAGACTTGTATTTGTTTTGGCTTGCCAACAATGACCTTGTCAAAAATGTGCTACTTTTCATTTTTAGATATAATTGTGTGTTGCATTCTTTGTTTCATTTGCATCTCAATTGAAATATTAAAAAAACAAAAAAGAGTGCATTGCATAATTATTTTTTGTAAAAGTTTTGGACGTTGCTTCTTGTATTGGCATTAACTTGTAAAGTAGTGAACTTGTCAATATCATAGAGCCCTTCATTTATTTATTTTAAGTTTGATTGTACCATGTATTTTTTTATTTTCATTAGCATCATTAGTGAAAACAAAAGAAAAATGAATTGCATGGTTAGTTGGGATTAGCATTTAGAGTGTTCTTTTGAAAATTACATTGGTGTGTTGGTTGGAGTTTTGGGGATATAAAATAATTTTTTGGATAAGTGGTAATTTCATTTAGAGTGAGAAATTGTTGTTTCATGTTTAAGAGTTGTGAAAAAGGAAAAAAACTCTTCTCTTTCCCTTAGATAGTTTTCATCGAAGAAAAAGAAGTGCATCTTGTGCATTCTCATTTTTTATTTTCTTTGGGTTGGAAATATTCATAAAACATCATTGAGTCCATTATGTACCTTCTTGAGTATAAACTACCATAAAAAGAAAAACACTTAATCTAAAATTAACTAGAATTTTTATTTTTAAGAAAACCAACATAGTTCGTGATTTAGGGCATTGGTGTAGGATTGGAGAGTGAACTCTCCAAGGACATAAAACTAAAACTAAGATTTCACTAGAGAGAGATAAAATATATTAGTATCAAGGATATATTTTCAGGAAAGCACCTCTAATACATGTGTCAATCACATGGTCGCACTAAAGAAAGTAGGGTGATATCCCCTCTCCATTTTTTTTGGTGTATGTTGGAAAGTTACGTGTACAAGGGTTTTCGAGTGAAGTGGAAACACTTATCTCTAAAATTTCAAGCTTTGTTTCCCTACCCATATGTGTGGTCCCAACCCACCACTCTTTCACTCAATCATTTATTTCGAAGTGGTATCCATAGTGACCTTTCTTAGGACATCACACAAATGACTGCAAGTGAGAAGTACTTGTAGTACATGAGGCGGATGTTGAATCCTTGTTTCATATCCCTTGGAGGGTGCCTATATTCAAAAGGGTACTTGCACTAGTAAGGACTATTATTTGTGGGTTACCATGACTATCGATCACGCCTTAACTAGCTAGGTATTGGGGACTTGATATCCCCCAAGGGTTGGTTTTGGAAGGCCCCATTTGTCCAAAAATTTTCTTATTGAAGCTTATATTTGCTACATGTGTGTTATGTGGTTCCTTGTGTGTATTTGGCCACATGCTAATTTTTTTCTTGGATAAAACACATTTTTCAGTGTCTTTAGGGGTAGCAATATGGGGGGACCTCAAGGTTCCTCAGGGTCACAATCCATGTCTTATTTCAACACAAATACATTCACCAACACACAGTTTCCTTTTCTATCAATTTTATACCTTCTTGATCTTTCATGTTTGATGAATGGCCCCATTTAGCACCACCCTTTATGATCAAAAATTCTCACCAAATTTCCATCAAATATTCCAAAATTTGATAGAAAAACTAGAGAAGACCCTTCTACACATGTCATAACCTACCACCTTTGGTGTTCCTCGAAATTCTTGGTGGATGATGGTATATGATTGAGGATTTTCTAGAGAAACCTGACCGGAAGTGCTACAAAATGTTACATCGAGTTACCAAGTGCTTCTTATAATGACTTTTCATATTTATCCATGTCTTTTTTAACGCACTTCTAGCTACCCATTTGATATGAAATTATAATAGAAATGTTGATGTCACTGCATCAAAACACAACCACCCACATTTTATATCATATTCATGAATCGAGAGGGTAGTGTGGGCTCATTTAAGCTAATATGTCAAATCAACTTCTAGCAAATTGGTTCATTAATTCATTGTTACCACCCATAGACAAAGATGTTTCTATGTCATGAGTAGTTACCAAGCAGAAAGTAATCCTATGTACATAACACGTAGATTTGATCTACTCTCGGTCTAGCATATTGTATAATATAATTCCTCATACTCCAAGGCCACCAAAAATATCATTATACCCAGCCCAGGACCACATGTTGATGGCATGGTTGGTTCAGTATCTCATGATTTAGTTGGAAAAATGAGTGGGTAGTTGAGTCAAATATTCATCTCT
>JZKD02S1674955.1:41526-56523 GCA_000966675.3 Picea glauca
GAAAAGTGTTGCAATGGTCTCAAGGTAAAACACCATGTTGTACTTTATTTGTATTTAATATATAGATATATGAAACTTTCCCCTCCAAAGTGTCCAATTCATGATTATTCATGTTAAACATTGGTAGATTTGATTTTCTTTGTGTAAATTACATTAGATCTACTTTTGTAATTATATTTCTTTAATGCTAAATAAGGTTGAGAGAGGTATATGTTGGTGTTGGTGTGAAGGTGTCTAATTGCAAGATCTAGGGCTTGAATCTGTGATTTGCATCAGATTGGATTACGTTTGGACAACCACTGGTTAAAGGTAAAACCTACTCTCCTCACTAATCAGAATAGATTGAACATGTAATTTGGTATCTAGTGGAAAAATCATTGTAATCTATCCCACAGTCTATCATTGGTCATTTTTTGGTCAGTGAGAGGGCTCACCTATCCGTGGGAGAGTTTCATCTACAACAATTTATGATAGGTTCAGTGGATTTTCAAAGGGAGGGAACTTTAAATATTCATTTGTACATTAAGAATTGCTTAAAGTGAAATATATCAGAGTTGGTGGTGGATCAAACATAAATGCCTACTTTTTTTCCACCTAGTCAAAATAGATCTCATGACTTTAATAGGCATCAAGTGGAATAATGCATGCAATGTGTAAATAAGTTTGTTGGTCACAATATTGGAAATTTGTTATAGAAATTAAGTAGAGAGGATAAAATTTCCATGCATGTATTCCACTTGTTGGTCATGTTTTCATTTTCATTACACTTGGCTTCACCCCTGCATACACCTACTTCAAGTGATGACTAATTTTATTCATGGATTGCATTAAATGAACTATTTTTCAAAGCTATTGCATTGCAACATGATCTCCAACTTCCCATGTCTTTTTCATCACGAAATAAGCACACCCTTACTCATTCTCATGTATACCTTTCATCTATCTCCCTTATCACCAAATACATGTCCATTTTCTGCATTCTCACGTACCTTTGCTCTTTCTACAAAGGTATGGTCACATGCAATTAGCAAAATCATTAGTGTTATCTCCAAAAATCAATTATATAATTCTATTAACTCATGATTACTAGTGCTCGTGCCCATTTATCTATTGAAACCACTAAATATTTGGTGATGCCACACCATTATCAAATGCTGTGAGTATGGAAGGATAATTACATCCTTAATCAGCATGCTAAGTTATTGTTGCCATTCACCATGTACTTTGTCTAGTTGTATATTATATGTTAGATATATTATTTTCCCATGATATTGAGATATCTTATTATAACAATATTATTATTAATTATATATACCAATAATTAATGAAAAATATCTAATTTACACATTTTTATTTTATTATTAAATTTTACCGAATTCTAAATTTTATTTTCTTAAGTTCCCCATTTCATTCCCTTCTATATCATCCTTATGCAACTTTACGCATTTTGCGAAGGTTGATTAAAAAAATTTATAAATGTAACTTGAATTTTGTCGTGCATTTTGTGCAGTTGTCTACTTTGAGAGTTTAACACCATGAGGGGTGTTACAATAAGAGGTTCAAAACCAACGAGAAACACAACCCTCTTCCACAATGGTTCATTGGAATGTGTTACCTATAGATAACACTAGAGACTTTGAGGCGAATGAAGGAGATACAAAACTAAAAAATGTTCAAACCACTTAGGGAAAAAGGGATTTTCCTTTGCAAATTAAATTACAACAATATGTTACTACCATTACCCAATCTAATCCCCGACATCTAAAATAAAATATCCTACTTATCCTTCGACATATCCATGTAGTCCAAAAAATGATTATAATATATTTGAGAATATGAAGAAAATCAAAGTGAACAATACTTTACATGAGTTGTTCTAAATCATGGCAAGAATTGTTTGTTAAATACAATTAAAAGACTCCACTATGGTTAAAAAGGATTCAATTGCTAACGCCACCTTAAGTAAGAAGTCAAGATATAAAACCCCACCTTTTCTTCTTACTTTCCATATTTGTAATCAAAATGTACACAATTGTTTGGTTGATTCAAGTGAATCTACTAATGTAACTTTGTACTTAGTATGCCAAAAGTTGAATGCCAATCCCATCAAGTCATCATTGCAAATTTTAAAACTAGATATATAGGAAGTAAAAGTGATGGAAAATTTGAAGGATTTTTTTGTAGAAGTGGTTGTTGATCCAAGAATACACCAAATTATTGACATTGTGGTGGTAGGCATTCTATAATCCTATGGGATGTTGTTAAGTGGAGACTAGACTCGAAAGATCAAAGGGTATTTTGTAACAGATTGGTCTCATATTTGGTTAGCATGGAAGGGAAAACAGAATTAGAGTCAAATAGAAATAGAAAACAACTGAAGTATATGGTCACAAATTTTGAAGAGAAGAACAAATCCACTATGCATCATGAAATTGTGTTAGAAACTTGTTTTCTAGACTTTCCCTTTTAATCTAAAAAATAGTTAGATCGTTTCACCTTAAAGCAATCAATGCAAAGAAATGTGTTGTAGACACTTTAAATAATGTAAATGGTGTTATAACACTAACATAAAAATAGGTTTTTATTTTTTACAACTTTACTATTAATGAATCCAAGTCTAAAGAAGGGGTCTAAGCCGACTGCATTTTAAATGATCCACAAAAAAAAATTATACTCTCGCAGCCACAAGCTTGAGTTTGAGTGCACAAATAACACAACAAAATATGAGGCTTCAATCTAATGTCTGATAAATTCTATTGAAATGAAGATCATGTATTTGAATGTTTTTGGTGACTCAAAGATTATTGGGAGGCAAGTGAGAAATATTATTCACTACTCAATAAAGAATTACCAACAAGAGGTATGTGATTTACTCTAATCATTTGAGTTCTTTTATATCAAATACATACCTCAAAAATAGAATCAAAACATTGATTAGTTCCATTTTCCACTTCTTGTTTGTTTTCATTGAAAAACTTGCTTGCTAACAAGTTTTTTGTTGAACTCCTCTTTAGGCCTAATATGCCAAACAACATCTAGGACTAGTGATTTTCAATGAGGACCAATAGACTCTTGAATTTTTTTTACCAATGAAGGAACATTTAAGGACACAACCAAATATGACAAAGATCATGCCAAAGCTATGGAAGATTGTGAAACGAGATCATAAATTTGAAAAACAATAATATTTTGAAAGGTTTAGTTACACTTGAAAAGTTGTTTGATTTAAAAGATTGATTCAAGATTCTAACTAATGTTAAAACAAACAATTCCACTATGTTGTATGAGGTGATTAATCTTAAAAGTAAATAATATCCCAAGATAGTCAACCTTAGAAGGTGTTGCATTGCAAACAAAAAACAACAATACATTAAGTTACTCAATCAATATCATGACATGTTTTATTAGACATAAGATCACTTGAAGGTATATGATACCAAAATAATTCATCATATAATAAATTTTAAATCTTAGACTAACCCCTTCATGTAGAAACAAAGATCACTCTATCATGTGCTAGAGCTTATGATCCAAAATTATTTGAGAGACACTAAGATTATATTTCTGACTGACATTCTTTGTGGATTTCCAGACTTGTAACTATGAGAAAATAAGACTATGAGATATGTTTGTATGTTGACTTTTAAAGCCTTAAAAAGAATTAAAAAAGGACAATTATCCCCTCCCTTCAAATCAACTTCTGTAGCTATTGATGGGATGTGAGATGTTATCACTCTTGAATGGATTTTTAGGATACAACTAAGTATTGGTCACAAACCAATATCAACACAAGAAAACATTTAACACTAAGAAGGGAAAATTTATGTACAAGTGAATGACCTTCCGATTGATTAATGTTGATGCACCTTTCCAAGTACAATGGATATCTCTTTTTCAAGGTTAATCAAGAAAATCATGGTCATTTATATGGATGATACAACAATGTTCTTAAAGAAACGTTTTCACCATACATATCATCTTAAACTAAAAATTTAACACTACAAAAAATATGTCATTTACTTGAATCCTAAGAAGCACATATTTGTCATTACATAAGTTAAGCCACGTTATTTTTTAAGAAAGAATACATGCAAATCAATAAAGTACTAAAGTTGTAACACAAATCTCACAACCACGTAACTAAAAGGAAATGAAATTATTTGTTGTTAAGATAAAAACATTTAGATGATTCATCTCTAAAATTGTCAAACCTTTGTAGGAAATGATCAAGATGTCACTTTCATCGTACTGCAGTTGAGAATATTTCTTTCAATAAATTCAAAGTAGTCATTGTTGTTGTCCTAACTTTTAATAATCCATACTATAACTATACTATAACTGAGATTTCTTTCTATACACATTTTCCTTCGAGTGTTCCATAGTAACCTTGATAACACATAAAAACAAGGAAGGAACCAAACTCCAAATATATTTTATGAGTGTCTAATTACAAGGGTGTGAGCTCAATTACCCCAATGTCAAAAATCAATCATATGCTTTATTCAAAGCCATTAAAAAATTTATACTCTACATTCTCAAGAGTCATATTATGGATATCATCCTACATGTTATTTCCAAATCTCTTTTTGTTGAAAAGGAGTTAGGGAACAAATATGTAAATTAGATGAACACAAACTAGGAATATGATTTGTACATTAAACATGTCAAAATTGTTAAAGATCAAGATGTTTGCAAGTTAGCAATGAAATCTAAAAATAACAATGACAAAGTCGAAGGCTATGAGAACAAAGTTACCATGTACTTTGATGTTCGATTTATCACTATTGCTACCATTTCATGATCTTAGGATATCAAATTCTACTTACAACACAAATCTAATCTAGAATATCTAAACATGAAAAACATATAAAATATTTAAGATTCAAATCTATGCAATACATCTTGATCATTTGTGTTCTTTTCATAAAGAACTACAACATGGTATTTTTGGAGATGTTTAGAGAATTTGAATGCCAAAATGGTCTATAATGGTCCAATTTTCAATCATTACTAAGGAGATATAACAAGCCAAAAAAACCTAATCACCTACATTACTTAAAAGACTCTCATGTCTATCACACTTTTCAAACATGTGCAATACTTAAAAGACTCTCATGTCTATTTAGTAAATATCACACTTTTCAAACATGTGTAAGAAAAGAGAAGAAATTTGCATTACCTTTACAACCCATGAATATCGAAGAATGCTTTGAAAAATGGGGCCTTTATGGCTTTGGAGCATTGAACACAAACTCCTCCTAAGAGTCATAAATTCATAAATTCATTCTAATGGCCATTCAATATTGTATTCAATGATAAAAAAAACATCCCAGTCACATGTTTATGGAGTGATTACTCAATTTATTTAATGACATATAATTACTAAGTTTGGAGTTTAGTTTTTCATAATCTGTAATATTTCAAATCAGTTGATCAAAATTCCCTAGATAGGGGAATCATTATGAAATATTCTTCATATTTGTATCCTCAAGGGAATAGTGCGGCTAAGTCAACTAATAAGAACCTAATTTGAATCTTTAAAAAGATAGTGGTTGGCCACTAGTAAAATTAGCATAGCACACTTTTCAATTCGTGGATAGGTTGAGTCACTCCCAAAGTTGCTTTGGGAAATTCTGTTTTTTAATTTATAACAAAGAAGTTATCCTCCCATTGAAATTTTTTCTACCTTCATTGAAGCTCCCCCAAAAAGTCTTAAGTGATGAGTCTTACCCAATGAAAATTAGTATCAATTCTTTACTCGAGATTGAGGAAGAAACAAATAATACAAAGTAGAAGTTTGCAGCCCATTAGAGCTTAGTGAAATAATGGTTTGATCAAATTTCTTAAACATCGACTTTCAAGTTGGGGATTTTGTTCCATGTGGAATCATGCATATGAATTGAAGGGAAAACATACATTAGGTTTGTATGAGAATATTAACTAAGGAACATAGCATCTCAAATATTTATAGGGAGTTCAATTATCACTACCCACCCATGGTAAGCATTTGATTTGAAGAGGTACTTCATCTAGTTCACATTTAAGTTGTATTATCTAGTTCACGTTTAAGTTATACCAACTTGTATATGGTAGGTTTTCCATGCTTTCTTAGAATAGATTCCAATATCTTTTTGATTGATTGATTTATTTTCTTGGTGTACTTCTTCTTTCTTGCTATAATTTTGTTTTCCTAGTTTTTCACAAACATACTCTAACTTTTCTCAAAGATAATTTCAATTGATCATTACCTCAGTTTTCGTTAAGAGGTCGAAGGTATTTCAGATTCCCCTCCATTAATGTCTAAGGAAAATAATAGTTAGAAAAATATTTTAACTACGATTTCATGTTAATATATATGGTCATTCCCATGAGTCATCTTGGATAAAAACCTAACTATTAAAAAACAATCTTTCAGAAGGGTGAAAGTAAAAATATTAAGCCAAAAAAAAAATTAAAAGGGCTATTCTTATACTCAAGCATGGAAAAAACTTCAAAACCCAATAAATGGAAATCAATTTTCTATAATATCACCAAGAGTTTCTTCTTTCCCCCATTGTTGAAAGAATGGATAAATAAATAAATAAATAAGGATGAAGGGAAAGGAATTTATGCAAAGAGGTTCATGCAGCAACCTCTATTAGGATTATGGATGTCTGACTAGCAGTAGAGCAAGGCTTTTCATTTGTGGTGACTCCATCGAGGCTTTGGACACTTGGTCAACATTGGAAAAACACTTGATGGATATCTTATATCCATGCAGGAGAAATTTTCACATTCCATATCTTTAAAAACACTTTGGGATCAAGATCATAACTTGGAACATCGATGCATGTATTATTTAATGTGCTAAAAGAAATTCTTGGGAAAGATGTGTTGACTTGGCTAAGAAAGCTTGTAGGAATCGTCATGGTTTTAATCATGATATTGGTTTCAATGATTTACTTATGTTTTAATCCTTAGACATTTCAGGAAGGGAGGATGGTGTCACCTCACCTCCTTCATTACTTGGAATTCAAAACTAGATATATTAGGTCTGTCTAGTGTGTCATGATTCATTGAGGTATCAACAAACCCATATGAAAGTATGGGTCCCCTCTTGTTTATCGAAATACCCTTGGAAATTTGACTTGTCATTTCTCTTTGAGGACCACTATTCTCTAGATTCTTCCCT
Source organism: Picea glauca (assembly GCA_000966675.3). Classification (NCBI taxonomy): domain Eukaryota; kingdom Viridiplantae; phylum Streptophyta; class Pinopsida; order Pinales; family Pinaceae; genus Picea; species Picea glauca. Next base: position 48,698 of record JZKD02S1674955.1, read on the forward strand.
CTTGACATCCTTGGCTTGTTCCTTCTGTTATCACCTTTCTAAGCCTACCATCACCTTTGAAGTCCAAACCACTTGACTAGTCCACTAACTTCAAAATCAGGACTTGCCTCCTCAACTTTCACATTTTCAAGCATCCTTCACACTTAGCCAAATTTCTCTCAATTTTTTAGTAGTTGGCATCCTTCACAATTGGCCAAAAACTTGGTTTTTTCATCCTTTACCAAAATTTGCTCTAGCCAAATTTTCAAATCAGAGCTAATTTCCAAATTGGGACCATGTGCACTTATTCAAGTGTTTTCATTGGACAATATAAGGTTTTAAAACTCATACTTGGACATGTAATTTGTCAAGGACCAATGTGAACTTGGAATTGAATTGACTCAAACCAATCTGATTTCAATGGATTGAGTTACTAAAAATACATAAATTATTTAAATTTTAATGAAAAAAAAAATTATTTTAAATATTCCAACCTATTAGAGACAAAATATCCAAAGTATTCTCATGTATATACATTTAAGGGTGAATATATCAAAATGGCACCAAGTACAATACCTATCAGCAACAAAATAAATAATCAATGAGGCTCTAAATGGCCTCTAGAGTCCAAAAAAAATGCTAGAAGCTACTAGACTACTACATAGTACATAATACAAATCATTGATCAACATGATCAATCATCAAACTCATCACCACTATGTTGACAAGGCAGAATTCGACATGCAACAATAAGAGGTACTCCCCAGTGCACAGTCCCAATTAGACTATACATTGTTTGGTTTAGAAGACCCATTCGGAATTTGGCTCGGCTGCCATTGTTGGTTGTGAGGGTGAAATGGATAGTTATGCAATGAAAAGATGTATATGAAGACTATGTATTAAAAGAAATATAATCTATTGCTAATCTATCCTATCCTATCCTAGATAGGAGTGAATTATAGTAACCAAATGAGTTGTAAATGAAACTAAACTCTACTAGGAACCCCACACGGATAGTTGAAATGAAGGTGAAAAGTTAGAAACATGAGCATACATACATGTACCTAGAAAAGTATAAATTATATTTATGCATACATTAACAACTCATGAGCTCATGACTTGAAAATATAAGAAAGAATAACAATATTGTAACATAACATTGTGTGCATTAGATTAGTCTATCAAAAAGCATTGTTCTTGTAGTTCAAGTGATCAGCATACATTCTACTTGAATAAGTTCACAGCAAAATCAGCCACACACGAGTTCTTCTCTCTAAATCGAAAGTTGGCCCTGAGGGGGCTTCTCAATATTAATCAACACAATATATGTCCTTGAATTAGTTCTTGAGTTTATACAATTCTTGAAGATCCATTCAAAATGGGTCTCTCCTTCTATATATACCCATTTTCCTAACTGTCTTATGACTCTTTGTATTCCCTTAAAGAAGTTGTTATAAAACTATTCATCTCCCTTCTTCTTGATGACAAGTGTACAAAAAAAGGACAAAATTGGGAGTAGTTCAGAAAAGAAAAAATAGGGAGCAAGTAATAGCATTTTCAAATTTGTTATTTTTTCCTTTTATGTATTCCTGTCCCGGAGGTATGCTACCCAAATTTCTAGTTGATCATGTAAAGATATGATTCTATATTATGCCATCTCTTCTATGGTAGTCATGTGCAAAGCTATGTTTTCGTCGAGGGTCTACATATCCTTTGAAAGTGTAGCCATGAATGCTTGAACCATAGTATGTACATTTGTCGGTTGAATGAGGTGTTGTTCTATTAGGTCCATTGTTACTATGGTGGTTGCCTCAATGACTCCTCGTCTGCGACTCGTGTTGTATTGTACATTATCGACAAGTTCCTCCATTATAATATTTTTTCGAGCTCCTATAGCTGGGGAAATTGGCACAACTTGAATAGTTCTTGCACTGCTGTGTGTATGCATGAACAAATTGTTATTGAGCTCGTCATTTATTTGTTTGCCTTTTATCCCATTTGTTGACAGTGGTCTAGTGCATAGACGTTAGTTTTTATTTCCCTAGTTGAAGGATGATATAGCTCTGTCGGTGGATCCAGGTTCTCTGCAATCCATGTATCAATGTCGTTCAATCCCTCCCGGATGATATTGAATTGTGTTATCTTGGTTTGCACAGTGTTATGTTGGTTTATAATAATGGCGGCTAAGTCCTAGAACATGTGCAGATGCATATACATGTCAAAAAGGGATTCTTCAAGCCCGCTCCTAACCTTTTCTATGCTTTCCTTGAAACTTCGGAAGCTTCCCTCATGTATCTTTACCTATCAAATCTTTTCCTCAAGCTTCCTTATCCTTGCTTATTGTTCCAAATTCTTTTGACACATATTTTGAATGTTGTCCTCCATGGAATTCCCAAAAGAGAATCCAGCTAAGCCTATGGATACTGGATATTTGTTGACATGTTCTATCACAAGGATTTGTGTAATGACTGGGATCAAGTTCCCCCTGTTACTGGAACTTTATTTTCTTGTTCTTGTACAATTCTGCTTGAAGCTTTGTCATATACGAATTTCCTCATGTTGGGTACATCATTTGGCCTGAATGGAGTACTGAGTCCCAAAATTAGTTCATTGGCACCAGCTATTGATATCTTAGGGATATTAGTGTCCATCATGACCATCTCACTATTTTTGTCCTCTTTGTCTTTCTTTCTCTGCTCTTCCTCGATTTCTTTATCTGCAGCTTTATTAGATGCCTTATCTACTGCTTCTTCCGATGTTTTTGTTGCTACAACTTTTTCTGTTGTTGCCTTTTTATCGACTTCTTTCTGGGCAAATTCCTTTGTTGCAACTTCTATTTTAGATTTGGCTTTGGATTCTTCAACGATTTTTGTCTTTTTCTCAATGGCATCTTTATTTTCTTGTGAACCTTCTCTTTCTTCTTCCTCATTTTATCCTCTAGTGCCCTCCTTGTTGCCTCCTCTTCTTTCTTTCTGGCTTCTTCTCGTGCTTTATCCTCATCTGCAATCCTCCCTAATAGCTTGCCTCATCTCTTGAAGGTGAATTTGTCATAATTTATTGCACCGCAATGTACCTCCTCTTCCTCCCATACATCTATTGTGTATTCCCAAGGAAATCCTACCTTATTGAAATGTTTTTTTACAACTCCCTTTGGGTTGTGTCTCTTGAACCTCTCCTCTCCAAAATGATACGAGAGAAAGGTGTTTACGTATTCTTGTGCTTTCTTGGTGTTTGAAAATGAGTATATCCCAACATATTGTGGGAGTGGTGGTCATATTTCCTCATTGCCTCAGTATAGCATTCCTCCTACTCCATGGATCACCGTTTGATATGCCACCTCCTAGAGTACTAGTTTGTCTGGTACAAACCAAGGGAGGATATGTGGGTATTTTGTGGCGACGTACACAATGATATAAGTACCATGCTCCATAAGGTACCGATTCTCGATCATTTTTGTGAAAGATATCGCTTTGTCGGTCATACATGGGGCTAGTGTTCAAAATATGAACTCATGTAGAGGATCCAAAAAGTGCTCGTAGATCTTCTGATATTTTTTCATGTATTTGTGCTCCCAAAGCACTTTGCATTAAATATGAATGGCTTCATCTGGTGGTTTCCATTTCCACCCCATATTTTGATATTGGTGGGCTACGGACATGATGTCCATGAGGCATGAATACATGTGGAAACTGGGGAAAGATCTTGGTTGAGCTTCTATAACTGCAGTGATGGTGTATTTCAGGTTGGACGACAAGATCTCATCCCAGTTGAAAAAAAATCCTTCGCTTGTGCAGTAATAAATCAACGACATGTATGAAAAGGATAACTAGGAGGCATATGGCTACCCGTATAGCCTACATAGCATGGATACCATGTACTAATAAGGCCTCCTTAGTGCATTCCTAGAGTACCCTCCCTTGGGTCTATGTTTGAATTTCTTGTATGCCTTGTACCATCTAGGGAATAGCTCCTTGGTTGTGTATTCAAACTCATCGAGAAGTTCGTTGTCTAGCTTCTTAGTCCCTTTCTTAAGGTGGTAGCATTTTGCTAAGTATTCGGGTGGAAACAATGTTATGGGTTCCTTTCTAGAGTTACAAATATATTTTTTCCTTAAATCTAAGTTTTTCAGGATCCAAGTAATGGGGTCAGTGCAATGGAACACAATAGTGTGGTCTACTACTTTGAATATCCCAGATCTTGTAATGTTCTTGAATATCTTCAGCTCATCTTGGTCCTCGACATCAGTGGAGAAGTTCTACTTTTTGAATATATGGTACATGTCTCCCCATCTTAGTGCATCCCCTTCCTTGTCTAGGAGTCCAGCAGTGTCGTCGTATATGGCCATAGGAGTGTCAAGTTCATCTTCAATCTGTTAGCCACTTCTGAAAGCCTCGATGGTTGATGCTTTACTAGTCCTTTTCTTTCTCGGAGACATTTCTGCACCTGCAAAGAAAAGATGGGATCAATATGAAGACAAAATCATAATTGACATAAAATTTAATCTATCTAAGTATATTCAAATACCGTAGGATTCGCTTGAGTTGATGTTGGGTGGAAGATAGTCATTCGATAAAAAAATTATAATCGCATGCATAGTGAGCAATCTGATGAGAAGTTAGAGAAGGAACTGGTTCAAAATACGTTCAAAAGGTTAAAAATCGGATCAGCTTGTGACAATTCTTCTGAAATCCATCAAAAAAGTTAGTACGAAAGGCTCTGATATGCTTAGTGTACATCGGACCAGCTGAAGGGAACATCATCGATGAGAGTGAGGGATCGGTGAAGTTATTTTTAACTCCTCCGATGTATCGTAGAAGTTGATACGAACTCCTATGATGCATCAAGGAAGTTGGTGATAAGTGATCTAAAGATTAAAGTGTAAATCAAAGAGATTGAAGTAAATTGTGACGACGGGTAGCTTAATGGATCAGAGGAGTTAATATAAAAGGATTTGATTACCATCAAGGAATTTAACGGGATGGTATCTGATGGAATTCTAAGTATATCGATAGGATCAGTGTGAAGTACTCTGACAAGCCAAATCTTGATTCGGGAGAGTTTATGCAAACTTCATTGATGGTTATCAAACTAGTTTGTGGGAAGTCTCCTTATTGGAATTGGAACAATTGATATGATGGTCCCTGATACAATGGAGACTCTATTGTTTTTGCATTTAGTGTTGGCCCAAGGTTTAGTTAAAGACTGGAATTGAAGGATTTGATTGCGATCAGTTGAGGGATTTTGATTAGGGTCATGTAGATGATACATCGACCAAGGTTAAGGTCATACCCATTTTGTAACAAAGAACAAATATGGGATACTCGGTTTGGGGTTGGAATCGTGCAAGCAGCATTAGCGACCTCTTATATCATTGTATTGTGGTGAAGTATGAGCACTAAAAGATAAGGGTTAGGGAACAAGGGTAGGTCTTGTGGGATATAGGCGGTCGAGGAACAAGAATGGACAAAAAAAAAGGAAGGGGGAGGAATGGGTTATGGGGCGGCTTGATATAGTTGTTTCCCATTCTTATCATTTAGCATGAAAACCCTAACCCTAGATTATCTACTAGTCAAAAGAACAAATGCAAGATCAGATTAGAGCCTACATAGTAAGAAGCCAACGCGTGGAGAGTAGTGGATGGTCGACCAGATGCTTGAGTGCGCCAATTGTTTTAGTAGTTCGGCAGAGGAATCACTCCAATGATTTATTTCGTGGGCAAATGTGATGGTATGGAGGGGGGGTCTTCTTTTATAGCATTGAGGTGCACTTAATTATGCACGACGTGACATTTGGAGGAACGGAAAAATATCTCTGATATGCATCGGAGGACTTCATGTGAGTCCTTCGATGTATATCAGAGATCTTGGCACAAAAAGCGTTGATAGACATCGGAGGGGAAGGAAGAAACTCGTCTGATGCATCGAAGGAGTTGGAAGCAACTCACATGAACAAAACTTGTCGAAGGGTTAGTTTGTGAGGTTATTATTTTTCTATCAGCAAAGTTGGATGGAACTCCTCTAATGCACATCGGAGGAGCTTATGTTAACTCCTTCGATGTACATCGGGGGAGTTTCTATTAACTTTCCCGAAAACCAGAAATTTTAACTTGAACTTTTTCACAAGTGCTCCAATTTGAAAGATAATAAATTGGTGGGTAAATGAAGCTTGAGGAGTGTGTTTAGAGAAAAGGGAAGAATCCATTGTGAAGATGCAAGTTGAAGAGTTTTCAAAGTCGAAAAATACGAGGGGCTCCATTTCCTTGGAAGGATTTTGCAAATAGATTACAGGAAAATGGAGGGTTGTAGTGCCTCGCACAACACAGTACTAGAAATGGGATCCTTAGTAGACGCTACAAAATCATCCTCCGGCTCAAATTATTTGGACTCCTCACGGACATCTACAACTGTAGTAGTAGTACTAGTAGAAGCACAAGTTGGTCAAGTTGCACAACTAGTGCTTGCATGTTCCATGCTTGGTGCTACATTGTCACTTACTCTAGTTCCTACTATTGGATCCAAATCCAAACCAATCCCCCCCTAATCCAAGTCATCAAAATCAAAATAAGATGAAAATCTATTGTGTGAGACTCCTCTACCCATTATGAGGTTGGATCAATATCATCCAACGCAATGGGATCTATATCAAATATTATCTTCAATAACTAGTTGCACCTTAGTTGGAGTTTTACTACATGAAGACAAGATCATTTAGCTATTTTTTTTCCAAATGGTATCTCTTCTTCCTATGAGTCTTCTCAAAGACAGACCAATAGCGCTCACACCCAAAATTACTACAAGTTTGGCTTAGGACTCAAACTGCAATATTTTTCAATTGAGGACATTGGCTACTAAATGAATCCCACCAATGTGTTTCAAATACAAAGTTCGTTCAACAAATTAGATTGTGACTTTGGCTAAAAAATCAAGTACTTAAAGTTTAAACTATTGAACTTAAAAGAAAATAGGAATTTCTTACCTGGTTAGTCCACATCTCTTGCAATATTTGCTAGGTTTTTTCCAGAGGAACCAGTGGCTCTAGTGAAAGCATTGATCTATTGATATACCTCCAACTACTATATCTCGTCAAGGACCATGTGCTCCAAGATCTCGTACAATCCATCTTTGACCTCCCCAGTTTTATCTTCTCCTAATTGAGCTCCATAATAATACCTTGGGTTCAAGAAATACCTAGCTATATGTATTAGGCGATGGAGTTGATCGTTCTGCATGTTATCAATGATCTCCCAGATATGCCCATACCTAGCTACTTTATCCTTGTAGGTTTTCCTTATCTTCTCTTTTTCCTGATACATAGCCTCATAGATGTAACCCATGGCCATTTTTTCTCCATCCACCAACCACAACACCTTAATAAGGGGCTCACCAATTTTCGCAACCTTTGTTGCTTTTTTCCAAAAAGTGTTCTCAAAAACTCTCTTTTTTGGTGTCTTTTCTATCTTGTTTGCAATCCCACTAAGATCTATTCAATCATCACTTGAAAACATTTTTTTCAAGTTATGTGCTTGGGAAAGGAAGATTGCAACATGAAGTGAGTTGCAAATTTCTTGATGGCAAACCTAACGAGGTCCTTGCCCTCAGTGTTTTCATGAATAGGTTCAACACCCATTAATGGTTGTAGATTTATTTTTTGATGCACTTGGAATACTCTATAGTGTTCTTGATCCAATCATGTTTTCATATGTCCTCAATCATGGGGTCTATGCAATATGTAGCACATGGGGTCCAAAATATGGTCATGTATTTAGACTCTAACATATTACTAGAAAGAACATAGTTAAAGGCCTTATCTATGATGATGTGAACAAAATTTTCCTCCCCCACTAACAC
>JZKD02S1674955.1:83384-94311 GCA_000966675.3 Picea glauca
TAGAATCTTAAATGCATAAGGTTAGTCAACAACATGGCTCAAAGCCATTACAACAATATACTCGTTCAGAGTTCAACATGTCACTTGCGGGAATTGAACCTAGGTGGGGAGGATAACAATCATTCCTCCCAACGACCTAAGTTAAACCCAATTGACTTCATAAAAAATAATAAAAATTTATATACCTTAAGAAGCAAGAGAGCCCCTATGCTTATATAAATGACGCAGTCTAAACGTTCTACATTTTTTACTTTTGTTGGCCACTATCACCGGAATCCAATAAATCGATTATTAGCAAAATCACAATTTTACATTGTTTAGATTGTGTTTTTGAGTGCATAAATCAATTTATCACCCTCAAAAAACTTTCAAGACAGCATGAACATGTAATTTCAATCATTGAAATCTGCAATTCCTTCCATCCTTCTGAATTTCTAACCCAATTTTGAACAAAACTTGTCGAAAAAAATGACAAAAAAAAATAAAAAAACATAAATATTTACAGTTATTATATATATTCTATATTTTTCTCATCATCCATACATCATGGTTATGGTTATACATGGGAGGTCGTAGGTTGAGTAGAATATACCTTACTTTGCTACTCCGTGTCTTATGTTGGAGAATTAAATTAAAAGCATTCTAACATTGGATATTCATAACGTAACTCTCCATGTTCTTATCTTAGCAAGGAAGGTCTACACAAGTTGCGGGTAAAATAGATTCTTAGACAAGACTCCAAGAACATAGAGTTTTTTTAAATAGGAACGGTCGGAATTTGGTCAAACAAAACTTTATGAATTTACATTTTTAGATTATCAATGGTTTAAAAATTATAAATAATTATAAAAAAAATTATGTTTTAAATGGATATGGAGATTTCGAAATAACTTGTATATATAAATTTAAATTTAAAATAATAAAAATAATTTTTAAATAGTGAGATTGTAAATTTGATGACGATGATAAAATATTAGAAAATAATTGATACTAAATATTTTTATCTTATATAATTATAATTCCAAACAAACAAATGGTGAAATTATTTACAATATTAATGTTAATATATGAAAAAATACTAACGATGTATTAATTTTAATTTTTTTTTTAATAAAAATAATATTAATTCAAATATTTTTTTACAAAATTTTTATATATAAATAAATAAGAAAATATAAATAATGAAATTAAAAATATATTTAGATTCATTGGTAAGGAGGGAGGAGTTTTTCACCAATGGGTAAGGTTCAATTTTCATGAGGGTTTTTTTTTGAGCCATGGGACACCTTGAGGTAGTGGTCAAACCACACCCAAAGATATTATATTAAATGGCCTCATGATCTGCACACACATAAGTGGACCAAATTCCACCTCATGTCCTTCAATCTTATAAGTCAAATCTTGCTATCATGATTGCCATAAGTGGACCAAAGCCCACCCCCCATGTCCTTCAATCTTATTCTTGTTATCATGATTGGTTTTGAGGGAACTCGTTATGTATGATCATAAGTGGACCAAAGCCCACCCCCATGTCCTTCAATCTTATAAGTCAAATCTTGCTATCACCATTGGTTTTGAGGGAACTCATTATGTATGACAACCCAAGTTTGAAACCCCAGGTTCGAAACTTTGTAGTAGCGGGAGGAGACACTTAAAATCTAGTCATGTTAAGGATTGGTGTGGCACAAGCCAAGTGCAATCCCCATATAATTTTGACGGCTTAGATACCCCTGAATCGTGATTTCTTAGACCACATGCTAATCGTACAAATCACAGATACATTAACTATACACCACAAAAAAAATTCGCTTTATATTCATAATGAGATATAAAAAGATCCATACATATAGTGCTTACATCGGTAACTACCACATCCATAGCATGGTAAAGTTCCCCTAATAATCATAACAGACTGTCCATCACAGATGTCAAAACATTGGCAATCTAACGGTATACCATAATACCGAACAGAAACATCATTAGAGTAAAAAAAAAACAATATAATCGTCCAAAAAACCCAAAAATGATGATCATCCAAGACACCTGGAAAAAAGACTAGTATATATCTAAGAACATATGAGGCCCTTCATGTTCTCCCATACATTGGAAATATTCAATTTTTCCAGGCAGCTTGTTTAGGGCCAACTTTGAAAGTCTGTCTGCCTCCGTATTGACTTCACGAAAAACATGTTGGAATGTAATATTCTGAAAACGAGATTTTAATTCAGCAATCCTGTCCTTCCAACACTCCAATGATAATACATCTAGTTGACCCTTGCCAGACAACCACTCTATAATGATCTTCAAGTCACCCTATACAAAGAAATCCTTGATGTCCAAGCGAATGGCTAGAACTAGAAGTGTTCATGCACCAAGTAGCTACGCTCTGTTGTTTGAACCTGGGCCACAATTTAGGTACCATTTGTAAATTATGTTCTCATTTATCCGGATGACACCACCTACTCCACTATTTAATCCACTTGTCACAACTGCACCATCAAACCACCCCGCCAAACACCTTGTCGCGGGATTCTTCGTAATCTTACGCACTTTCTTCTTCCTATGAGACAATTTATAATCATTTAAAGCCGAGAGTGATAGTATAACCACCCTCTGAGTAGAAGGCTTCCCATTTTCGAAAATTGCACCTTTTCTTTCCCTCCATAGAAACCAAACAATGAAAGTCGGGAGGGTAGGATAACTTGTATTAAGAGTTCTCCAATTCTTGTAGCAGTCAGGGATAGATGTGCCCGACCAAATTCCTGTAAGAGATAATCTATGAGTTACTTTAGACCAAACCTCCTTCGAAAAAGGGCAAATAACAAATAGATGAAATATTGATTCCTCCTCTTTCATACATAAAGGGCAAAGACCCGAACCAATAAAGCCCCTACGCTGAAGATTATCCCAAGAGAGTACTTTATTTTCGGCCACCAACCATGAAAACAGTTTAAGCTTTTGTGGACAGTCCCATTGCCAAAGCGCCTTTCTCCAACCTCGATGTAGAAGGCGTGTTTCTTACCTTCGACTGCCTCATAAACATTTTTAACAGTAATCCTTCCCAAAGAGTCACCAATCCATTTCAGAACATCTAGCCCAGGCCCAAGTTTAATGCCATTATTGATGATTTCCCTCCTATATGTCTGCCATTCCTGAGCAAGTGTCCCCTACATATCTAAATCATCACTAGTAACCCAATAGTCCCCGAGACTTCCAGATCTCGACACCCCTTGTGCTTGAAATAAATAATGGATCCCTCGATGTTTTAAAGCCGAAATGAGACCTTCGGATAACAAAGCAGATTCACCCATACCTATAATCAAGTCTCTCCCAATGACAATCAAGGTTCCAGAAACCGAATACCAGGCAATCCAGTGGAGAATAATATTCAATGATTTCTGTAGATACTTCCAGGTCTGTGAGCCAGAAGATCTGGATGCCAACTCCATTCTGAGCCAATGTTCAACTGGGAGAGACAATAGATACTTAGCTTTGATAATTCGATTCCAAAGTCCATCACCCATTAATACCCTCCAAAGGGTATTTGCAGCCATCACCCGACTGAAACTGAAAATATTTCGCAGCCCCCATCCCCCAAATCTTTTCGGACGGGCTATATAATGTCAATTGCATAGGTGATATCCTTTTCTCTTTTTATTGCCATTCTAGAGAAAGTTGAAGGTGACTTGTCGGATTCTATGGAGAATCGAGGACAAGATGTTTGCTAAGGCCAGCGAATAGACTGGTTGGCTTTCCAGGACAACCTTAACCAAGACTAATCGGCCCCCCAAAGTCAACCACCTATTACACCAATGTGTGATTCTGAATTCAAATTTTTTTAGCAGCCAATCCCAATCCAATACCTTGTGCCTGTCAACTTTCAAAAAATAACCCAAGTATTTAAAACCCGATGCCAACTGATAAACTTCAAAAGGAAAGATAGTTTTTATATCATCTAATACTGTTGATTGTACCCCATACTGATAGAAAGATGATTTATGTGGATTGATCATCAATCCAGTGGCATTGCAGAAGAGAACCAAGAGCCTATTAATCTTCGACCACTCATTTACGGATGCATTAGTCATTATGAGGATATCACCAACAAAAAGGAGATGTAGAACAAATAACAGTCTAGTTACCTTAATACCAGTCAACAAACCTTCTTCCTATTTCTTTTTTAAGGCAAGACTCAAACCTTCCATCATTAGGATAAAAATAAGTGGTGACAAAGGACACCCCTGTCTAATACCTCTACCCCCGTTGAAAAACTCAGTGGACTCTCCATTGATGAGAATAACATAGGTGGTCGATGTGATACATCCCATAATCCAATTGGTCGTCGGAAGACCAAAACCACACTGTAATAGAACAAGTCTAATATAATCCCAACTAATACAGTCATATGCCTTCTTCAAGTCAATTTTAAGGATCATGGCTTGCAACTTTTTCACTTTAATGCTATGGATACACTCTTGTGTTGTGCCTATCGCGTCTATAATTTGTCTACCTCTGAGAAAACCAAACTGCTCAGCTGAGAGAGTGTGGGACAATATAGGTCTTATTCGAGTTGCTAAGATCTTCGTTATAATCTTATAACAAAGATTACACAAGGCAATCGGCCTGAAGTCGCCAAAAGTAGCCGGTCCATTGACTTTTGGAATAAGAGCTATAAAGGTTGAATTCAAAGATCTATTAACCATACCAGAAGTGTGTGATTCTTCAACAACATCCCAAAGGTCATCTGCAATCAAATCAAAGAAGTGTAAATAAAACTCCACTATCCAACCATCTGGACCAGGACTCTTGTCCTTCGTAAACCCCTTTAGAACCTCTAGAATCTCTGCCTTCGTAACCGGCTTTTCAAGAGCTTGAACCTCCTCAACTGTTGTCAATCTGGGATATAATCTCACTGCCTCAATTTGATCCACAATCGAGAGATTTAATTCTTTGTAAAAGGAACTGAAATGTCTCAAAGCTTCTCCCTTAATATCCTCTTGCCCTATAAAAACATGATCGTATTCATCCTTTACCTCCCAAATATAATTTTTATTATGTCTAAAGCTAGCATACTTATGGAAAAATTTGGTATTCTTGTCCCCTGACAGGATCCAAATTGCCCGGCTCTTCTGTCGCTACAATTCCTCCTCAGCCAATAACAAATTGTTCCTCTCTTTTATGAGTAAATTTAATCAGGTGAGTGTCTCAGTTTGTAGGGGGTGTTCCAGACTTTCTTTTGTCATAAAAGCAATATCCTTTTCAATCTGAGTATATTTATGTTGATCACTCTTCTTTTCACTAACAAGCCACTTTCTCACTCTGTCCTTCAATGATTTTAACTTCCCTACTAATCTTGATTGTGCACTGCCTCCCATTTGGTTATGTGTAGAAGTCCACACATCTTTGACCAAATCCCCAAAACTCTCATCCTTTAACAGAACCAAATTAAACTTAAAAGGATAAGACACAGACTTGACCCCAAAATCAACTTGAAAAAGAACTTGTGCATGATCGGAAATGTAGTGTTGATCAACCCATGATCTGTAGAGTGTCGAGTCCTCAAGCAAATCAATAGATGCATAGACTCTGTCTAGTCTTTTTGAAATTTTTTCCTTCCCCATCCTGCAATTGCTCCAAGTCGGAACCACTTCCGCAAGCTTAATGTCAATTAAGTGGTGTCTCATGAACAGGTCTCTGAAGTATTGTGCCTGTGAGTCTATCAAGCCCGAAGGCCCCCAAATTTCATCAGAACCAGTCGTAAAATTGAAATCACTAGCAATAATCAAATTCTTCCGATCAAGAAGACCACTAGCATTCAAATTCTCCCAGAAAGTTCCGCGTCCAGTGCACGGTCCATACAAATTTATGAAGCTAATCCTTCTGTTGTCAGAAATATGAACACCTGCCAATAGAATACCACCAACACATAAGAAAGCTTGTAGATCCAACAGATAAGGGTTCCATGCCACCAAGAGTCCTCTCGACTTCCCCTTCGAACTCGCAGTAGAGAGCTTCCAAGATGGACACAATGTAATAAAAAACTTCCTAGCTTTTTCCTCATCCACAAGTGTTTCCTAAAGAAAAATTAAATCTGGTTTCGTAGAAGAGATTAACCTTCGTGTGTTGGACAGTTTTAAGGGACCCCCACCCCTCTTACATTTAAGGAAAGGAGGATCATGATTTAGCCCTCGCAAGGGCTTTCATGCCTCTAAGCGCCCCTTTTTCCACAGAAGAAGATGATGGTAGATCGACAGAAGAAGAGCCCTGCTCTTATTTTTTCTAAGCACTCATTGTTTTAATAGGAGATACCTCCGTGCTCAGACCTCTTGACCAGGCCAGTTTCTTAATACACTGCGGTCTGTCAAACTGCAAAGCCTCACCAGTATCGCAATATGGGTTTTCAAATGCCTCCATTCCCCAAAAAGTTTGTAGGGGAATCGTATCTGGGGGCTCATGTGACGAAGGTGCAAATGACTCGAGTATCGGTGCCAAGGGAGGATCAGAACCAGTCGATACAGACGTGGGCACAGGTAGCGAGGATGAGGCAGTAGGGAGAGAGTTCGAAGATTCTAAGACCTCAACATCTGGATTGGTATTTAAAGAGCCACCCATTTCATGATTAGGGACCCCTAAAGACTCTTCCCCAGCCACCGGTTCCTCCCCTTTCCCAGACGAACTCGAAGAGATAGCAAGTAATAGAGCAGAATTCCCCAAAAAGTCCCTTTCCCAAAGTGAGAGTTTAAGAAAAAGTGAAGGACAATAGAAGTTGAGCTTACCCAAGAGTGTGTTAGGAGCGCCATCCAAAGCCACCTCCAAGTCCTTTGTAGCTCCTGTGCCCAAAGGGTTCGGTCCAACTGGGATTTCATCCATATAATGTAGGTTCGATGAACCAGAAAACTGTTCGTCATCTTCCTCTGTGGCAGCACTAGAAGGGTGGCAATCCTTCCTAAGGTGGCATGTTTGTCAGCAGGGGGAACACCAAAAAGGCAGCCCAAGATAGTCTAAACGTTGGACATAAACTTGTTCTCTCCACTCCATCTCAATGGAGTCCATCAGGCCTGCATGCAAGTCTAACTCAACCAGCACTCGCGCCATACGCCTATCAGTCGATAGAAGACAGGTTTCATCAACTTTCAAAAAACGGCCAAGTAAATTCCCAATGGCCTTAAGCGCATGTAAATTCCAGAGATTTAAGGGCAGTCTTGGTAACAAAACCCAGACATGCCTGTAGCTAAAGTACTCGGAAGATGGATTAAAGCCTATTCGCCACCGTTTCAGCATAAGGCTGCCACCCTTGTAATCCCATAACTGAGTTAAAATGCTCTCGGCATCCTCGGGCGTCTTAAAATGAAGACTGAACCAGCCACAAGTAAGAGTCGTATATGTTGGGATGTACCCAAGTTGAGTGAGCGAAACCTCTTTCATCTAGTCTATGAAGGATAAATCACATTTACGTTTATAAGCAAAGCGACCTACCAGTGCACAAAGTGCCAACTGACACGTCTCCTCGAGCTCGACGTCCATACCAATAACCAGTTGCGAACGAGTTTTTTTCGGCTTCCAAGCTCTGGCAGCCTTCCTATATCTAGAAACCTTTAGAGCCTCTGGTTCACTCTGACCACGCTTCAAGGGGGGAACCTTTTCAGACCAAGTATCCTTACGAGAATAGTCGCTACCACCCTTGTTAATAAACTCCTGAGAATGGCTCGGTCGAGCAACACTTGAAGTTATCAACCGCTCAACTGTAACCGGAGGCCGAGAGGGCTGGGAAAACAAGACTGAGTTATTACAGGTAGCAAGACCAAAGGAGGTCAGATATGTTAATGCAGGAGGTGACGGCTCCAAGGAGTTTAATGTGGTTCCTAAATGCTTCTGACCTCTGTTTAAACCACATAACTCATCAACAACTTTGAATAGACCTTCTCGGTCCCATCCCTCCTCGTCAAACGCACCTAAAAATCCACTATCTTCGAAGTCCATCGATGAAGTTGCCAGCTTGACAGAGGGACGTCACCTCTGAACCAAAAAAACAAAACGAATCCCGTGGGCCCCTACCTCCAAATCATCCCAAGTAACTAGCAGTAAAGACAAATAATAAAAGGGCGTCAATCTCATAAAAAAAA
The DNA here is from genome assembly GCA_000966675.3 of Picea glauca. Taxonomy (NCBI): domain Eukaryota; kingdom Viridiplantae; phylum Streptophyta; class Pinopsida; order Pinales; family Pinaceae; genus Picea; species Picea glauca. The sequence continues at coordinate 91,508 of JZKD02S1674955.1, forward strand.
ACTAAAAGGATAAGTGAAGCCCTCACAAGACCACCCAGGCGAGAGGAGATATCTCAAGGTTCCCATCCAAGGGAACCCGAAAAACCAGTTACTAAACTTGGAAGTCTGCCATGAAAGCCGACTAAAAATTTGAAAAAAGAGCTATAAAAGGTAACCCGCCCAAAACCCTTTCACCCTCTCCTCACTTACAATGACTCAAAAGAATGAATTACCGTCATGAAACTTACATACTCATTTGAGCATATTCCCAACGAATTCGCAGTAACACGAATGTTCTACAACTCATTATGTTTTGGAGCAATTTCTCGTAATGTTCTACAAAAAAAAAATGGGAATTCGCTACAAATGCAAAACATAATCAATCCGAATGGATGGCGGCTTTTTTTTTTCCAGTGAGATCAGATTGCATCTTTTGGGGCAATTTCTTGTAATGTTTTCTACAAATAAAATGGGCAAAATGTTATGGCTTGCGAAATTGAGGATAATTTTGCTCCGTAACCCTATTTTTGTCGATACATTAACTGTACACATATGTATATGCACACATACATATATATACTTAACTAGAGATCAAATCTTTCCATTGCAAATGGAATGTGAATATGTAAATTCATTAAAAAAGAATTTTGATTTTATTTTAGTAAATTCCAAAATATTATATCAATTTTAGTAAAAGAAAATGTTTCTCTTTAAACAAAATTAAATAATTTTCAGAAAAACATATGCATAACATCTTACTATTTATACTTAGTGGTAGTGGTTGATGAAGGAAGCTAATAAATTCATTAGTCTTAAAAACTTTTGACGGTAATGACTGATACTTTATACTTAGTGGTAGTACTGATGAAAGAAGCTAATTTTAAAATTTTTATTTTTTTAATAGTAATAGGGTATTTGGCTCGTTGGAAAAGGATCACTCTCATTAAATATGAAAAAAAATATATGAATTTATATGAGTAATGTATGAATTTTAGTGTATAAATGGAATGACAAGTATTCTACAATCACTATCCCCATCTTTGTCATTGAGGGATCAGATCAATTTTATTGAAAAATTATAAATAATAATATTAATGTAATATGAAAAAGTTGTAAATAATAAATTGATGTAATATGTTAAATAAAAATTACAATAGACTAGATTAACCAAACAAGTTTGTAATTTTTTTTTAAATGAATTCATGTTTTAAAATTAGTTTTTTTTTTTTTTTACTATATAATTCATAAAAATTATTTGTATTTTTTCAATTTAATACTTGGAAGAATATATTTTTAAATATATATACGGAGAAACTATTAATATGGTGAAATTTTATAGTTAATTGATAAAAAAATGTAATACTTTAGGTAAAAATTATAGTAAACTAGATTAACTAAACAAGTTTATTGCAAATTTATGGAGAATGAATTCACGTTTTAAAATTAGATATTTTTCTTTTGTTTTAAATATATATTTGACTATAATTCATTAATATTATTTGTATTTCTTCAATTTAATATTAGGGAGAATTCCCCCGGATGGGGTGACATCCGTCCATGAAGTTTAATGGTGGTAGATGGAGGGGAGCGGTAAGGAGCTGCCATGTCCCCCTCACTAAGGCAGTTTTAGGGCTAACTTATATTTGCCTCGCGTGATTCTATAGCAGTTGGTACCACTAGACGTCGAGTCACCCATTTCACCTCACCTCGGCATTAATGGCTCCGAACGTAAGATGTAGTTTGTCACCTCTTAGCATGGGAACTCTGGCACAAGAGATCATGGTTACATTCTACAAGTACGAGCGGTTGGGCATCTGGCTCATTGGTTTTGATAGCATTTTATGGGTGCGATTTTCATCCCTGCAGTGTTGGCACTCTAACTCTGCTTCGCTCTAGTCTCTACTCCTACAGGGTATGTCACGACAACACGTACGTCCGAAAAGAGGCACAGCGTGGTATCAAGTCGTCGGCAGGATGACGAACCGAAATCTGGAGGTGTGGTCGAGTTCTGGTGGTTCTGTTGGCTCTTCGTCATCGTTATTCTCCATTGGACCTGTAGCTCCTTCACCTTGGCACCCACCTTGTTGTGTCCACTTGGGCTTGCTCCTGGGCCTCTCCAAAATGAACCATCCTCGTCCAATCCGCATGTTCGCCCGATCCTACCTCCTTCTCAGCCCCAGTCGACTCCTCCAGCATCCATAAACCACCGTGAGGAATGTTCGAGGCTTTTGGACACAGTTCTAATTCTGCACAGTTTAGTCTTCAAGCTATGACACGACCTGTAAGACATTCAGTTCAAGATGGACTTGATGGACCACCGCGGAGAGAGCATGGCTACCCAATTACACACTTTGTTCACACCAGAAGCCAAGCCATAGGAAGTTGTTTTAGACTCGAGGGAAATAGCTGGGGTGATTCCACTATGGGACATTGCACAACCTCCATGTCCACAAGGCTAATTATGATTTCAGGTTTCAAAGCATTTTTAGTTTTTGGTCATGTTCAACAACTTTTTTATTAGTCAAGACCTGCATGGCAACATCTTGTTTAAGTAGACTAATACCTCTTTTCTAGTCTTTTTCTATCAAAAGACCTCATTATCCGAAAGGATTGAACTGGTTTCCCTACTGGGCAATTCAGGGCCTTCGACTTTTTACATGGATACTATAAATGTATAAATGTAATGATCGTAATCACTATTTTGAAAGGTAATTTATAGATACTTATTTAAAAAATAATATTAGGGATTTTTTTTTTTTAAATATATATAGAGAAGTTATTTATTTATTTTTTTTTAACAGAAACGGTTATGGGGTGTTTATATT
>JZKD02S1674955.1:117349-135251 GCA_000966675.3 Picea glauca
CGTCGACCCCCTCGAAACCTATGCTATCCGATCAAACAAATGTACAAGTTCGTGTACACGTGAAGAGCGGGTGTGGGACGGAGCCCACCCATCCCTATGACCCAATGAGAAGGTGCCACATAGGCAAATAAGGACTATGAGGCCAAAAATAAAATAATGTGCGTGCCCATAGAGGAAAGGAAGGGGAAAAAGAAATATAGAAGGTGTAAGAGGTTGATAGGGCAGGGCTAGGGTGGTTAGGGGATGACAACGTGCCACCTCAAGGTGCCAGGTGGACTCAAGATGCCACGTCAACATCCCAGTCATCAGACTTAAAGTAAATTTCTCATAAACTAATAAAAAATTACCAGAAAATTTCAGTGTTTTTCAGGTCATTAACTTGCAGACCATTTTTTAAGGCCTAAACAACATTTTTAGGAAAACTAAAACTAGAGAGTGTACCAAGTTATATGTTGTCTTTACATATCAAATGATAAAGCTCAGAGAGACCTTTCCAACGATGTAAATAGTTCATGAAATGGAGCTTGTATGAGGGAGTTACAAGCCAAATAGCGGAAGGTAAATTTTGAGACCCAATTAACTTCTGAGGACCATAACTTCCTACTCCAGAATCAGATTGGGGAAAATGAGTAGTCCACGGAAATATATCGAGCCATAAAATACATCTACGAAGTGGAATTAATTTTCTAGGCACCTAAAAGTGCATAGGATAACACAGAAGGCACATGTAGCATTCAGGGCTAAAAAGACAAATTAACCTAAAACTTCAATAGGTTGTATCTAGCAGCCTGGAGCCCAGATGAAGGTGAAACTTGGCTAGAATTTACAAAATATGGTACTAAAGGAACCCGGTTGTGATCTTGTCAAATTTGCAAAGGAGCAGGTGCAAGGATGAATAAGCATAGCTAAAAAATGCACATGGTTGAAGGAAGTGCTGAAGGAGTAAATGGGTAATATTCAAATGACCATAACTTTCTACTAAAGACTCAAAATTGAGAAAGGAAGTAGTCGTTGGAAAGGTTTTGGATAGAGGATTCTAGATATTCACCTAGAATTTCTAATTGGGTACTTAAATTCATAGGAAAATAGAAATACTATTTTTGGTGCTTTAAACGGGAAAAATGGTGCATAAATTATTAGATTTGTTAATTTATTTTAGTATAACAAATCCTGATGCTTGAACATTTTGCAGAGTTAAAGGAAAGTAGAAAATATTAGAATCAACAGAGAGAATAGAGGCATGAAATATGCACAGAGGACTTACAACCATGAAGATGAAGTCAGGGGGCTATGTGTCAGCATGAGTAATGAAGGTGCATAATCCAATGGGCATAAAGAAGGAAAGGAGGAGAGCACGAACTTGGTGGAGACTATAATGAGTCTGCAAAACGATGTCCAAAGTTATAAATCTGATAATGAGGGGCTTATGAAATCCAAAGAGCAACAAGATGGATTCGACATCAATTTTCTACAGAGCTTGGATAGAATAGAGAAGAAAATGGATAAGGAGACATAATTAAGCTGGTCAAGGAGTCACAAGTCTCATGATAAAAGAAGAGAAACAAGAAGTGTTGACAGGAATCATCAACACTAACCAAGGCATTTAGTTAAGAGAGCACATAGTATTCAAATCCATCTCTTGTCAGAAAACATAAGAAGAGGTTTATGGTAGATGAGATACACAGAGAGACGAATAAGATCAAGCCTCCTACCTTTGATGGTGAGAATAAGAAAGATGAAGATGTCGAGGCCTGATTGTTGTGAATGAGGAAGTAATTCCAGTTACATAATTATTCCTCATAGGAAGAAGGGATAATTGAAATCTATCAGCTCAAAGGGAAAGCATCAATGTGGTGGGACCAATTTGTGCAAGTACAACACATTGACGAGAATAATATTACTTGGAGGGAGTTCAAAATATTATTTCAAAAGAAATACTTGACCAATCATTATTATGATAAGAAGATGAAGGAGTTCTTTGAACTCAAGATTGGGAGTATGACCATAGATGAGTATGAAATTATATTCTTAGAGCTATTGAAATATGTTACTTTCATCAAGGATGAACATGTCAAGATTCAAAGGTATTTGAGTGGGCTGCCATCAATTTTCAGTGATAAGATACATTATGATGATCCCAATACATTGGACGAACTATAAAGAGAGCTAAATGCCTATATGATCAACGTAGAGGAAGACCAACTTTCCAAAATGCTTGGGAAGACAAGAAGAAATGAAAGATAGATCAAAGGAAGAAGGGGGGAAAGCCACCATTCTTTAGAAATAATTCTCACGGATAAACAACTTCCAAGGAGCCTAGAATAACATAAACAATGGGGAAAAGACCAAGGAAACAACCAATGAAGTGTTGGGGTTGTGAGGGAGATCACATGTACATAGATTGCCATCATAAAGTTGAAAAAACGAGGATTGTTCAATATGTAGAGCAAGTTGATACAATGGAGGACATGGGAAGAAACATGTCAAGGATCTATGCAGCATTGGATAACAAGAAAGCGGAGTTTCAGTCTCATATGATTGAAGTGGAAGGTAAGATTAACAACCAACCCATTTCTATTTTAATTGATTCAAGAGCTAGTCATAGTTATCTAGATCCTAAAATGGTGGAAATATTTCAATTGCCAAGAAGCAAGCTTGGGAAACCTTGGTTGGTGCAACTACATATAGGAGTTAAAAGAAAATTTAACGAGATGGTTAAAGAATTCCCATTGGACATGAATGGACTGAGTACCAAGGAAGATTTGAATATCATACCTTTGGGCTCATATGATTTCCTCATTGGTATGGATTGGTTGGACAAACATCGTGTTGTCATAGACTGTTATAATAAGGAATTTATGTGATTGGATGAGGAAGGGAATTTGAGGACAATTCAGTGTATTTCCAGGGGAATAATTATCGGAGAAGTCTTAGCCTTGCAGTTGAGGAAAAACTTCAGGAAATGATGCCCAATATTTGCATCTCACATGGAAGAGACAACTAAGGATAAAATGCCAAGCATTGAAGACTATGTTGTCCTAAAAGAGTTTGAAGATGTATTTAGAGAAATATTGGGGTTTCCACCCAAGAGAGATATTGATTTCTCTATTAATATGATGCCTGGAGCAACCCTAGTATCCAAGATGCCTTAGAGGATGAGTACACTAGAACTGAAGGAATTACAAATGCATCTTGGAGAGATTTTGAAGAAGGGGTATATACGCCCAAGTGTGTCACCTTGGGGTGCCCCAATGTTATTTGTGAAAAAGAAGGATGGTACCTTGAGACTTTACATTGACTTCCGATAGCTGAATAAGGTGACAATGAAGAAAAAGTATCATTTTCCAAGGATAGATGATCTCTTCGATCAGGTGAAGGATGCAAAGTTATTCTCCAAGATTGACCTTGGGTCAGGTTATCATCAGGTGAGAATTAAGGAAGAAGATGTCAACAAGACAACCTTCATAATGAGGTATGGCCATTATGAGTTCACAATGGTGCCATTTGGGTTGTCAAATGCACCAATTATCTTCAAGTGTTTAATGAATAGTATTTTCAGAAATTACTTAGATAAATTTGTAATTGTATTTTTGGATGGCATACTTATTTATTTGAAGTCTGAAGAAGAGCATGAGCAACACTTGAGGATGGTGCTAAAAGTATCGAGGGAGCATCAATTGTATGCAAAGTTGAGAAGGTGCTCATTTTATCAAAGGGAAATACATTATTTGGGCCATATCATTTCAGAGGAAGGTATATCAATGGATTCATAAAAGATAAGAGCCATTGAGAGATGGCCAATACCAAAGAATGTCTAAGAGGTGAGATCTTTCATGGGACTCACAGATTATAGAATATTTATTGAAGGCTTTTCAAAGATTGCACACCTAATCACGTCTTTGCAAAAGAAGGGTGTGATATTTGAGTGGACTTCTGATTGTGAAAGAAGCTTTCAACACTTGAAGAGCTTGTTGACAAGTGCACCAATCTTGAAAATTGTTGATCCACATGAATATTTCGTTGTATGCACTGATGCATGAAAGGAAGGGCTTGGTGGAGTCCTTAGTCAGAATGGACATGTGATATGTTAAGAATCGAGGAAATTAAAAGAGCATGAAATGCACTATGCTATTCATGACTTAGAATTAGCAGCCATAGTGCATGCCCTGAAGATGTGGAGGCATTACCTCATGGGAATTACTTAGTGAGTATGACTTTGATATAAAGCATATCAAAGGTAAAGAGAACAAGGTGGCTGATGCACTCAACATGAGAGTGCATGAGATGCATGCTACAACAATTAGCATGTACAAATCAGATTTGAAAGATTGAATTTTAGAGGCTACAAAATCAGATCAACACATGGAAATAAAGGAAAAATTACAACAAGTTATTTTGCACCAGAAAATTGAAAATTATAAGTTGAGAGAAGATGGAATCCTCACATACATGGACATAGTTTAAGTGCCTAATTCACATGAATTGAAAAATTTGGTGTCAAAAGAAATGCATAATGTACCTTATGTTGGGCACCCAGGTTACCATAAAATTATTGCAGCTATCAAGAGCCAATATTATTGGCTAGAGGTGGTTGATTATATAACTAAATGTTTGGAATGTCAAAAATTCAAGGCTCAACATAGATACCCAATTGATTTGCTACAACCATTACCCATTCTTGAGTGGAAATGAGAAGTTGTAACAATGGATTTCATAACTAAGCCGCCCAGAACAACCAATCAACATGATTCCATCATGGTGGTGGTGGATAAGCTTACTAAGGCTGCTCACTTTATTTCGGTAAGCTCACTCACAAGGCAACCAATAATGTAGATATTTATATGAGAGAAATTGCTAGGTTACATGGTGTGCCTAAGACAATTGTGTCCGATAAAGATCCCAAATTCACATCAAACTTTTGGAAGGGATTATTCAAATGGTTTAGGACAAATCTGAACTTTAGCATAGCATATCATCCAGAGTCAGATGGGAAGACAAAAAGGGTAAATCAGGTGATTAAGGATACACTGATATTGTATGTGATGGATAAACCATCAAAATGGGAAGATTATTTGCATTTGGTTGAGTTTTCTTATAACAATGGGTATCCAACATCTTTAAAGATGAGCCCATTTGAGGCACTTTATGGCAAAAAGTGCAACACACCGGTGAGTTGGGACAACCCAGTGGATAGAGCAGTGGTTGGGCCAGAATTGCTCAGGGAAATGGAGGAATAGATGGTGAAAATAAAACAGAATTTAAAGGTTTCCCAAGACAAGAAGAAAAGTTATGTTGAAAAATGCATAACTCATAGAGAGTTTAAAGTGGGTGACCATGTGTTCTTGACAGTGAAGGCCAAACAAATTTCCTTGAAGTTGGGGAACTATTCAAAGCTTGCAATGAGATATTGTAGACCTTTTGAAATCCTGGAGAGGATTGGTCTTGTTGCATACATGCTTGCACTACCTGCATCCATCTGTATTCATAATGTATTCCATGTATATTTGCTTAAAGTATGTACTTGATGCTAATCATGTCATTGATTGGAATGTGATTCAGGTGGAGAAAGAAGACGACTTTCAAGTGCAGTTGGTTTTCATATTGGACCGAAAGATCAAGTAGATTTGGAATCGATCCATAGGGCTAGTAAGGTCTAATGGACCTGATATGGTCCCGAGAATGCAACTTGGGCGCACGAGGATGCTATGCAGGTAGAGTACCCACATCTTCTTGAAGACTTTTGAAGATTTTGATTGTACATGTGTATATAATGCACTAAGGACAGTGCACAAATAAGGGGGAGGAATGTAATGCTCTTAGGCCAAACCCCAATTGTAAATGTAAATGTAAATGTACATATAGGCTGGTGAGCCAAGATATTTTAGGCCAAAGTGCCTTTATAAATATGTTTTGAGGCCAAGGTGCATGAGTGATTATTAGGCTAGAGAGCCTGGATGCTGAAAGACCAACTAACCTATCTTTGTAATATGTAATCACACTCAAATATTAATGGAAACACATCACTGTTGTAGCCCAACCAGACAGAAAGAGTATCGGGGGATAAACTCCACTAGAAAGGGAAAGGGGGGCTAAGAGTTTAAGATGAGGGGCTAAGCCAAGGGGGATTATGCCCAAAGGAATATTATATTAATATTCTTAAAAGTCTAAAGTATGGGATATTCATTTATCATAAGTTCCTAAGTGGGAATGTATCACCATGTGGGGGGTTCATGTAGTTTCCAACATGACAAGTGTCAAGTTGGGAACATGCACATATGCTTGGGAAATTAGTTCATTTTCCCATGATTCCTTCATCATTCTTACCATCACTCCTCTTCTACCATCGATACCTTGTTGCCATCACAAACCCTATACTTTGGGAAGATTTGGAGTTGTTTTCAACCAAGGACATGAGGAGTTGAACTGAAGAAGCGGGTTGTCAGTCCAGTGAGCATTCTCTCCAGGTGAGAGAACTATTGGGAATGTTTTCCCAAGGTGCCAAGCTGCAACTATAGGGCTCTGAGACTTCTTGTCCGATCCATTGCTGAAGCCCTAAAAGGGAAGTGGGGTAGTCAAAGCACTATTGAGCAAAGAAGGGGCATACTTCCTAGGATGGGACATGCATGTGGGGAACAAGAAACTACAGGTTGTTTGCTAGAATTGGCATATTAGACTGAGCATTTTGGTTGTTGACAAACCTTAGCTTGGATTAGGATTCCTTTACGGTGGTGGAGTTTTATCCCTAGCTCGGGGGTGACTTGTTGCCGAGAGATTATGAGCAGCAAGGTCTATGGTTGGGAGGAAATTTTGAGGTCTGCACACAGTTGATGACTTATTTACACAAGATAATGTATATTATGTGCTTATTTTAGTCACTATGTGTTTATTTATCTGTTTTCTGTTATGGGTATTTACTGTTATGCTTTTACTTTAGTTTATATGCATTTATGTTTAATTAAATGGTACTGGAGTTGGATTTTTTGGTGTGGCATGGCCCAACTTGGGGCCGGAGATGCTACATAGAAAGATATTGAAACCCATGAATCTATTTGTCATCTAGCTTTCCATTTTCTCCCAAGCGTTTGGATCTGACATGCATGGAAAGGATCGACATATCCAATAGTCTTTGAGAAGCACCAACTGGATCCCTTGACCTCGAAGTACTGACCTCTAACAAAGGAGTAAATTCAAAGTTAAATTTTGGATCGACAAAGATTTGATCCTCTTAATCCGTGTCCTTTGAGTAATCAACCAGAGGACAATAGTTTTCCATCATCCTTGCCAATCCATCGTGGTCGCCACCTTTCCTTACACTTGCGATATCATAAACCCTAGGCCTCTATTCCATAATGTCAGATCTTGATCATAAATACCCTATATAAGCATGTCTAGTTTATTATATTATGAACATAATGGACATGAGATGTCATAGGCCCAAGAGTTCAAACATATTTTCTAAGTCAAACTACAATAAGATAGAGTTACTGCGATCCTACCTAATGGGAAACCAGGTTAGGTTGAGCCTGAGATCATAACAAACAAAAGAGTCCAACAAAACTGGGGACTGACACCTGTTGGACTACATGCAGACTTTACTAGATAGCTATGATGACTTGACTGGAAATTGCTAAATAATAAAGGGAAATCGAATAGAGAATTCATGTAAGTGGAACCTAGGAAAAGGACTTAGGAGGCCCTTCACCCATGACCGTGGGGGGAGGAACATGTGAAGCCGACGAGGAGCCCTTCTGTGCTAGCAGAAGGATGCCACCATTTTTTTTAACTAGCCACAACACAAGTGAGAGCAAAAACTTATTATGTTTCAAGCGCCTCCAACCGCACCCGAAATTTCTTACAGTCTGGCTCTTTGGTGAGCATGGATTGGGCCATAAAGGATTTAAGCTAGCGTGCTGGTATAATTCAACAACGCGAAGAAATTTTGTATCACAGGAGCAACTAGAACCTAAGTCAGGGATAAACGTAGCCACCTTCTTTTCATCGACCTAGTCCTACTGATAAGGACACATAACCTTCACATCTTCTTCGATCAACCTAATGAAATCTTGGGAGGAAAGGTCTGTGGAGTCTGCAAAGGCTAAGGTCATAGATTCAACCTCAGAGGCTGCCTTGGAGGAGTGAATGGCAACCTTGTCTTTCTTCAAATCTTCAGAGCCACAGAGAACCAAAAACTAGAAATAATCCAGACAAACTGCTAGCCAAAAATCCAAACACGCAGAGGAAACAAGGCCCAACATCGAGCCTTTAGCATTGAGATCCAATCATTAAGGAAACTCCCCACATGAAAGCACAAGAAACTCACTAGGCGTGGGTAACTCATTGTCAAAAATGGCAATTGAAGACTCCTCTATACCTTTGCCATCAGTTGAGACCCAAGCCACTGCTAGATTAGTCGAAATCTACAAGAGAATGTCCAGAGCTAGATCATGAGGGGCCAAATATGTACTTGAAGGGAGATGCCTTGGGGAGTGCATAACAAGGCACGTGGAGGTGAAGTCATGCACATGTGCCAATTCTCCTTATAACATGTCAAGCACCCGATCCAGAGGTTGATTTTTATTATATTTATATAAGTATCATGTAAGTATTTGGCCATAGAAAGACGACACAAAACGTTGAATTTGTTGTTGAAAGCATGAGATTTTCTCTTAATATTATTTAAGACATTAAGGAACATTGAACATAGAGAAACACTTAATATTATTTAAGACATTAAGGAACATTGAACATAGAGAAACACTGCATTAAATTTATATGAAAAGAATAAACATAAAATTATATATTTAGTTTAGATATTAAAATGATTGAATAATCAATATTAACAAATATTTTATATTACCTGATTCATGCAAAGGCATTAGGAAAAGAGCTTTTCTTCAGGAGTTTTATATTGCATGTGTGGAATTGGAGGCATATGATTAAGATTCCCACATTAAATTTCTCAATATAATATACAATATTTATATTGTATAGATACTTCTCTAAGGCCGGGCCATCCACCAAAAGGGCATTGCATTATAAAAATATAAAGACCTTCTAAACATTTTAAAAACTTGCGCCTTTCATAAGCACCACCAAGGGTCATATTTCTAATTGTATTTTATATTTTAATAGCTACACAAACCTTTTAATATATATATATATTTTGTATAGATACGGCCTCAGGCCGGGCCATCTACCAAAAGGGCATTGCATTATAAAAACATAAAGACCTTCCAAACATTTTAAAAACTTGCGTTTTTCATAAGCACCACCATCGGTCACATTTCTAATTGTATATTATATTTAATAGCTACACAAACCTTTCAATTTCATATATTTATATATAAGCATATTTATAAAATTTTATTCATTATTTCATTTTTAAATTTAAAATAATATATATATTTTTATAAATTTGAGGTAAGGTTTTAAATGATTATGACCAACCTTCTTTATGGTTGATAATATATTGCATTAGGGTTGGCTTCTTTGTCTATATGCTTTTTGATGATTATTGTTGAGGTTTTATTATGAAGAGTGTTTAGTTTAAGTTAATTTTAATATTGAAATTTTGGATTTATTAGAGGTGATATGAGTAATTTTTTATTTTTAATATTTAAAGTATGTATATACTTTTATTAATTAATAGAGTTTAAATGAAATTTTAATTTTATCTTGTTAGAATTGTAAATTAAAAATAAATAAATTCTAAGGTGTTTTTGTGTTAGGATTTTTGATACCGAGAGTTAATTAAGATTAACTTGGTTTAATGTAATGTTAGGTTAAAGTTGATTTAGTGTTTTTCTTTAATGTGTTTTTTTAAGTTTACTAATCCAATGGTCACAATCATGTCCTACACTTGAATGCTTCAACAATGCAAACATCTCGATATTAATGACACTTAATTTGTGGCTTAGCACCCAATTAGTCCTTGATCTCTATTTAAAGATCATGGAGGGTCATTTGTTAATGATCGATTATGAGAGATGTTCATGTAAATTATTATTGTTGCATTAATCATTTTCCTCAATTAGTAAGACTGGTTGGTGTCATGAATTGTTTCCCTATTTAAAGTTTTAACCACATAAACACTAGTGTTCTTATATTTGATATGTGAATATTCAATTTATGTGAATATGCCCCATTTTCTAAACATGCTATCAAAACTCTTATGAAGATTAGCTCCTATTATTGATTGAGATATCAATCTCGTTAATTCCATGCCACAAATACTTTATACTTTCTATAATTGCCCATCATTTATGGACCAAGAGAACTACTCCAATGCATTTGGAGCATCATTTCTATGCATGAATGCCTTTTGTTTCATTCGAAATGACTTTTGTTTGCTCGAGTTCTAGCCATTTCTCTTGAGCGATTCAACAAAAATGGTAAAATTTTCACTATAAAGTTTTTAAGATTGTTTTACACCTCTTTTGTTGATTTATTTATTTTTTTAAGATTTTTTGAGTTTTTCCATTACTAGTCTATGAATGATTTTTTCTCTATGCTTCAAGCAAACTCAACAAACTCAACAAACTCAACAAATTTGAAACATATCTAGTGGTTTGGGCTCATCTCGTTTCTCTTTTGCTATGTTAATTCATGCCCAATCATACTAATCATTCCTCATCATCAATTCCCAAATTGTCATTGGGCACCTTGAGAAGTGTTTGGTAAGACTTATGTTATTGGTATTGTTGTATCTTGTAATTCGTCATACATCTTTCTATGTAAGCAATAGATTGAAGCTCCCTATAAATGCAAATGCTTAACCATCAATTCCCAAATTGTCATTGGGCATCAACGCCAAATCTGAACTCTGAAACTTGTTGTTATGATTCTTCCTTTGTTCCTCTTCTTGTAATAGGATAACTGTCAAATCATCAAACAAAGGTCCTTTCTCTCTTACTACAATACAGGTGATAAATATATGATATTAATCTAACATACCATTCAACATAACAATAACCAAATCAATGCTTTATATCTTTTTACCAATATTACCCATTTTATCCTTTAGTTCTTTAATTCTAGATATAAAATTACTAATATTTTTAGTTCCATTTTTATTAAGAGAATCTTGCTTTTTAAAAACAATAATTGATTTGTATTGTTCGTTTCTTACAAACCTTTAAGTACCTCCCATGTTTTTTGGGACATTTTGCACTCCCTTATATGGAGAACAATGTTATCTTTTACAGACATTTTAAAAGAACCTTTGTCTTGTTTTCTCTTCTCTTCCAATCTTGAAGTGAGGTTGTCAGGGTTGTGGGATTAGCTTCATCTCCACATGCAATTGACCAAACATTGAACCCTTCCATTAAGGTATGCAACTTAAATTTCCATTTTACATAATTTTGCTCATTTAATTTATTTGATTCATTTAAATAGGAATCCCTCAAATAATTTGACATCTTTCGAAAGCACAATATAAAATACGAATACCAACAATCTTTGAGACCAATTACCCAACATTCTCTTTAAATAAAAAATGATTGAATTACCTTCAACAACTTCTTTCATGGCCACTCTATCTTCCAAGCAATGATCATAATATGTACAAAAAAGACATGATGGTGGTGGATCTATATTTCCTTCGTACACAGTCATGAGATAAATCTCCCCTGCGTCATTCTCTCCACAAAAATCAGAATCGAGCAATATTACTGCTCATACAATCTTTGCAAAATCAATCCCAGTCCTTTGACTATCAAGAGAATCCCTTTCACCTTTTCTCTTGTCTTCAGATTTGGGAAAAAAATAATTTTGATTACAGTTTAAAAAGAGGTTTTGAATCCATTGAGTAAATTCCCCAAGGCAAGTAACAATCGAAGTCCATAACCAAAGTGATCCTAGCCTTTGATATCAAAACAAAGAAAGAGAAACAATGCACAACAATCTCAATTGATTTGTCTCACCACCACCTTTGAATTGATCATGAAAATGCATACATATATTGTAATGTCCCCTTCCAATTGATCATGATGGTGGATGACTTAATATCCTATACGACTCTTGCAGGCTATAGTCAACAAGGAGAAGGGAGTCAAGGAGGTTTATTTGGTGTCACTAGGTTAAAAGAAGTACAAATCCTAAAGTGACATTAAATAAAAATAAATAATTATATTTAAATGAAGTTGGAGGGAAAATAAAGAGAGGGTTCGATTTGGTAAAAGATGGGAAAGATCTAGAAGGCCCGGAGGAAGGATAAATAGAGGGCTAACCCTTCTCTTTGGCATTACGATTTGATTGAATTCTTGATTGGTGCTCTTGGAGCCATTGTTTCGTTGGGGTTTAGCAAAACCATTCCACTACTATAGTATAGTTTTAGTGGTGCAATATCCACCTTAGCCAGATAAGAGTGGAGTCCACCTAGGACTACCATTGGAGCTTCATTTGGGAGTTTTGTATTTAGTTGAAGGTATACCGAAGTGTGCATAAAGTTTGCAGATCTTTCTGGAAGAGGCCAAGCCCAAAATTTTGCAGGTATCAAGAGGGTTTCAAAGAAACTGTGTTTGAAGGAATCCCCACAGGTGGAGTATAGGGCGTCCCATGAGGCCCCGCTAGATGATTGCCTTTGTCCTGCGAGGACCTCTGCGATTGGGATTTGCAACAACCGATTGGATCCGATCTGTGAGGGTTACAAGAGAGGGTTTTCCGCAGTGAATTTATGAGGGTCGTGATGATATTCTAGGTTATTGTTTTTCTTTGTGTGTGTGATTGTGCACCTTCCATAGCAACCAATAGAGATATGTTAGTTCAATGTTTGGTGCAACTTTTAATACAACCAATAAAGATTTGTATTGTTGTGATTTCTAAATATTCCACCCATAATAAAATGCCATGATCATCTCTTGTATTTTCTATACTTGCAATGTGTTTGATAAAATTTCCACCATGAGTTTACATGAAAACTGTTTGTCATAAGTAACCATCCAACATACAACATTGTTTGCAAAGTCTTTGATTAAAATATACAACTTGAAACACATTATACTAGCTTGCTATAGTTGGGGATATTACAGTGGTATGAGAGCTGGTGATCTTTCCAGCCTATGATTTCTTGAGGCATTGATGCCAAGGAAAACTAAAGGAAGAGGGAAACAAACCACCCTAGGATCATAGTCAGAAGAGGTAGAAGTAGAGGGAGTTATGGGGGATCATCCTGAAGATAGGACCATACAATTGTTGGAAAGCATAGCTAATGGGAAACAACAATTAAAACAAGTTCTAACACAATTATTTTCCGACAATAAAGAAAACCAAAACCATGGAGGTACCAATGGGAATCATGAAGAGGCTAGCCATAGAGGTGGTAGGACTCTTGAAGGGACTGATACCATGTTTTGACACAAAGTGTCTTCCAAGAAGGTAGCAGAAAAATACCCAGACCATTATTTACACTATTCCTTGGGGAGTAGCATACAAGAGCACATGAACAATAGAGCACGGTTAAAGAAGCAAACTCCTATTTTAGGGAGTATCAGTTGCTGGAAGAAGGAGCTCAGACAACCATGTATTACAATGAATACTGCAATGTCAGTATGAGGAAAAAACCTAGGGCAAGCTAGAATCAACACAATTTCGATCTTCTATGCAAATTGGGGAAGATGACTATCTCATCTTTTGACAAAATTGATAGGTGCACAACCCGAGTATGGGTACATAAATTAGACACTTATTTCCATATTAACCCGATGACAGAGGCAGAGGCAATCAAGTTTTCCACTCTACACTTGGATGGAGAGGCTCATGAATGGTTGTACCATGGGATATTAACATTGGGACATTTCAACATCACATCATATGAGGACTTCACCTAGAGGCTGATGGTCAAGTTCGATAGGAAGGACCTTGAGATCCACTTTAGGGAGTTGGAACAATTGAGGTAGATAGGTACACTAGAGGCCTACATCAAAGAGTTCTAGAGGATGACATTCATGGTGAATGATGTTTCCGAGAAGAGATTGGTGATGCTATTAACATAGGGCTTGGATGAACCATTAAGAGGTTGGGTGAAGGATTTAAGGCCAAAAACACTACAAGAGGCTATCATGAAGACCCAGGATATGGAAGACACAGTCTCCAAGAATACATCGACAAAAACATTTATCCCATAGAAGAGTCAGGTGTCAAAACCTCCCTAGAATACATGGACAGGGAAAGTTAGGTTGGATGAGGAAACACAGAGAGAACTAAGGAGGAAGAATCTTTGCTACAATTTCAAGGAGCCGTAAAGCCCATTATATTGAGGTAGTTTCCGACGAGGAGGATGACGATGATGAAGAGGGCATTGGACAGGACAATGGTGAGCCATCAAATGCTACAGAGAAAGCACCATTGCAGGATAACACAAAGGGAGTGACCATTTCCACACTTTCAAGAGTCCCTTGAATATTACATCTTCAAGGTCATAGGAATTTTGCAGGGGCAGAGGGTTACAAAATTGATTGATGGTGGGGCCACCCACAACTTCATTGATGCTGCACTTGTCACCAGGAGACAAATCCTTGTAGAGGACTTCGAGGGATTCAATGTGGTAGTAGCAGATGGGTAAAACATGGCGTGTACTTAGAGGATCAGGGGGTTGGAAGTAACATTGGGAAACTATACGTTGACCGATAAATTTTATGTTATAGATTTAGTAGATACTCAAGTGGTTCTAGGAGTTTAGTGGTTGTACTCATTGAGAGATATCCGCATGAATTATCAGGAGATGAGGATGGAGTTCCAGGACAAGGGTGGACAACAAGTCATCTTAAGAGATATGTTGACAGGTGCCCCCAAGATCATGTCTAACCAACACATGGAGGCCCTTTTTAGACATAGGGAAATGGCTTGTGCAACATAGTGCTTGATCACCATGGAGAATCCATCACAGGATCACTAACATTACCATGCATATATCCAAGTATTGCTTGGAAAGCATGAAAGAATGTTTGAAACATTTCCAACAGGGAGACCACCTAACAGAGGATTTGAGCATGTCATTGAGCTAGAAGAAGGGTCGAAGGCCATAATCACCACACTCTACATGCATCCGAAGAGGTTTAAGGATGAAATATAGAAGGCCATAAATAAGTTGTTGGAGATGGGACATATCAAGCCTGGTTTTAGTCCCTTCGCTTCTTCAGTTGTACTGGTCAAGAAGAAGGATGGAGCTATGAGGATGTGCATAGAATACAAAGCACTGAACAAGAAGACCATAAAAAACCAATACCCAATTTCTAGGATTGATGAGATGATAAATGAGATGCACGGGGAAGTATACTTCTCAAAGGTTGATCTGCGATCAGGATACCACCAGATTCGAGTCAGAGAGAGGATATCCATAAAAAAACATTTAGGTGTCACTATGGGCAACATGAGTTTCTAGTCATGGCCTTCGGGTTGAATAACACAACAAATAACTTTTAGTCATGCATGAACCATATCTTCAACAAACAATTGAGGAAATTTTTAATGGTGTTCTTTGACAATATTTTGATCTACAACAGGACGTGGGAGGAACATTTGAAGCATGTGGATGATATTCTCACCATTATGGAGGAGCAATCACTTTTTTCCATGGAGGCAAAATGTGAGTTTGGGTTGACAAAGATCCTCTATCTGAGGCATGTTATTGGTTTTGAGGGAGTAAAGGGGCATCATGAGAAGATCCAAACAATATTAGATTGGCCCACCCCTAGATCACTCACTGATTTGCAATGATTCTTCGGGATATGCAGGTATTATAGGCGCTTTATGAAAGGATTTTCACAATTGGCTATGCCATTGACAAACCTCACCAAGAAGGGGGCATTCTGATGGTCAAAGGACATAGAGGTAGCATTCAAAAAAATTAAGAGGTTGATGATCACTTTCCTAATATTAGAACTCCCAAATTTCATGCAACCTTTTGTCTTGGAGTGTGACACATCCGATGAGGGGATAGGAGAAGTATTGATGTAGAAATGATTCTCGATAGCTTTCGAGAACAAAAAGATAAGAGATCCAGAGAAGCTCTATCCAATCTATGATAAGGAGATGTTGGCCATAATGCATAGATTGGCCAAGTTCAGACAATAATTGGTAAAAGCATGCTTTGTGGTTAGGACTGACCACAACAACTTGAGATATTTCTTGAGCAACGAGACCTGAATGATAGGTAGCATAAATGGGTGAGTAAGGTGCAAGCATATGATTTTGACATTGAGTATGTAAAGGGGAAGAAGAACATAGTTGCTGACACCTTATCCATGGGACTTACAACCTTCTCCATGACATAGATCTCAACAGACTGGAAGTCCATTCTTTTGGTGGAATACTCCAAGAATACCTTCGCCTGTGAGATGATGGAGGGTAGTATTCATGATGATAGATACAAGGTAGTGGATGACATCATCTACTACAAAGACAAGATTTGTCTTGTCCCTGAGTCCAAACTCAAGGATAAGATTTTGAGGGTAGTGCATGACGCACCACTGGCACGACACCAGGGGTATTTGAAGACCTACAGGTAGGCGAGGGAGAGATTATCCTAGATGGGTCTCAAGGAGGATTTACTACATCATGTGAGGGAGTGTATGACTTGCCAGTAGAACACGTTAGAATTTACACATCCCGCGGGATTGCTTCAGCCATTGCCGATTCCAGAGAAGAAGTGGGATAACATTTCCATGGACTTCATTACAGGGTTGCCAAAGGTACATGTCAGGGACTGTATCTACGTGGTAGTGGAACGATTGACTAAATATGCACACTTCTTTTCCATTCCTTCAGAGTACAATGCATCTCAGGTAACATATCTATTCTTCAAGGAGGTATTAAGACTACATGGTCTTACGAGGAACATAGTCAATGACCGAGATTACGGGTTTATTAATGCGTTTTGGCAGGAGATTTTTAGGTTATCTGGGACAGAGGTGACACCTAGTACTAAATACCACCCCTAGACAGACGGGCATACCGAGATAGTAAAACAATGGATCGATGGGTACTCGAGGAAATATGTGTCAGGGCATCAATGGACATGGATAAAGTGGTTGCATCTTGGGGAAAATTGTTATAATACCACTAATCATGTGTCCATCAAGATGAGCCCATTCAGGGCATTGTATGGCTATGATGCCCCATCCTTTATGGATTTGGAATTTGGGGAGAGAAGAGTGTTGACGGGCGAAATTGACCGTCTATCAACTGGAAGAGCGAGTCCGGTCCGTGGTTATCTAAATAACCCAAGCCGTTTGGTATAAGTCGTTCTGACGGGTTTAATGGCTCTGTTGGCCAATCTAAAATTCCTAGAAGAAACAAATAAAATAAATAAAAGAGATGAAATGACTAACTAATTACTAAACACACAATATATATGTACATATGTTCAAATGTAACTATATTAGTTGTATTTAAGCAGAAGATATACAAGTCTCGTTTATTTACATGATTTACAAGATGCAAGTTTTAATCGAAACTTACGAAAATCGATGTGAAAAATGATTGCTTCTAAGAAGCAGATAAATAAAGCACATAAAAATATTTATTGTTTTTCTTTTATAAATTTAAAGAATCTTGCAATTTTTTTTTAATGAAACATGAACATGTGGATAGTCAAAGATGAACCATACATTCTAGTTTCAATGATATGTAAATGACAGAAAAATACAAAGAAGTTATCCTGTCAGTGAATTAGTGAGGTGTGTCCAAGCATCTGCATGAGTGGTGAACATCCAACTGCCATGTCCAAGAGAGAAATCTGTAATGAACCTTATGACTGTTTTAAATAAATTCAGAACATGTATTAGCAGTTTAGGTTTTAATGACAGAAAATGAAACACAAACATAAACCTGTGATCTCATAATTATACATGATTACAACAAGATAAATTTGGAAGCAATCTATGCATTTTATCATTCAATTTAA
>JZKD02S1674955.1:154898-173347 GCA_000966675.3 Picea glauca
TGTTCTTTCATTATTTTATTTGATAAAGTTTGTTGAGTGTTGAATAGGGTACATGTTTGTAAAAGGATTGTGTACATAGCTAGCCATGTTGATATAGTAAGAGATAAATGTGATTTTTTATAACATGATGTTGCAAATGATTGAATATAAGTACAACATTATGTTTTTCAATGTACAAGTTATCCATGGTGGTTTTACATGTAGATGAAAAGAGAGTAACTTAATTAAAATTTATAATTAATTTGGAGGTTTGCACTTAAAATACAAAGAGTGAGAATTTGGTTTAACTTTTTGCTCTCAAACCCTCTATTAGATTTGATTTTTGGTATGTCCTATGCATAAATTAAAATTTATAATTAATTTGGAGGTTTGCACTTAGATATACAAAGAGTGAGAATTTGGTTTAACTTTTTGCTCTCAGACCCTCTATTAGATTTGATTTTTGGTATGTCCTACGCATAAAATAAGAACAAGTTACGCATAAAATAAGAACAAGTTAATGAACAATTCTTTTTAGGTGAAATACACATCATGAAAAATGAGAATGCATATTAACTCTTATAATTCCACTTATGGTTAAAGGACATGCTCCCTCATACATGGATCTAATTATAATGGGCTGACATGCTTCATTAGCCCTTTCATTTTTTTAGGACGGATGCACAAAAGGATTAACAATGTATCATTTGGATAACGTTGACCATGTCAAAAAGAGCATTCAAAAAGTTTCACAACAGAGGGGAACATGATCGGTTGGCTAGTAGTTATTATGTAATGTAATAATGTATTGTATTTATTTATCCAATTAGGTTAGTTATGTATTGAAATATTCAACTTTATTAGTATAAATATTGTATAAGAACCTTCTAAATATTGTATAAGTAGATCTTTCTAGGTTATGAGAAAATGGTTAGAAGGTTGATTACTAGTAGTAATCTTGATAGGTTGTTTGTTGGTGAGATCTTTGATTGTATTATTGTGAGAGACTCGTGTTTATGTTGCAAACATATTATTGTAATGATTGTATTGAATATTATGAATGAAGGCCCTGATTTCAATTTCAATTTCAATTATGGTCTCTATGTGATGTGATGTATTATGCTCGTTCATTTTTGGCCTATGAATGTTTAATGGATGGTGTGTATTTATGTTATGAATGCTTCTTACTTTTGATACATTTGTCTAGGGTTTTATGTTGAATGTATTAGCATTTAATAATGAATTACTTTTCATCTTGGAACCTCCCTCTCCATTATCAACTATCTTGGTTGTGCTTCAAGTGAGACCTTCTCCCTTTGTGAGATTGAATATGAAAGCATGCTAGAATAAAATGGAGCGTTTTATTGGACACCTTATGAAAACCTTGGGTCTCAAAAAGAGCAATATTTTAAAGAATGTGTAGGTGCCCCCATTTTTTTGTCTCCTAATTGGGATGTTGAATTTCATGTCCATGTTGATGCATCTACCATAGCAATAGGAGCACTACTCACACAACCAGGAGAAGTTAATTTATATCTCCCTCTATACTTTGTAGGCATAAATTTATCTCAATCTTAGCATAATTAGATTTAATAGAAATGAATTACGATGGTGTATTCTTTGCAAAAGCTTCAACATTATCTATTGCATGGGAATTTATTTTTTTCACTAACCATTCTACTCTAAAATGTTTAGTAAATAAGCTTGTTTTGGAAGGTCATTTATCTCAATGGTTGTTACTATTTTAGGAATTTTCATTTGAAGTTACCATGAAGGTTGATAGGCATAATGTACGCCCATATTGTTTGTCCAGAATAGAATCCAGAAGCCTCCAAATGCTGATCTTTTTCATGTAGAAGTTCTCCCTAACTACTTGGAAGGAATTGCTTCTTTTTTTATTACACAATATGCTCTTGTACACTATTCTAAAACTCAAAAATGTCATTTGGTAGTGTAGGATACAAACTATCAATTAATTGTAGGACAATTATATAAGTTGGGTAGGGATGGGATTCTTAGAAGTTGTGTATTGGACCATGAGCATTGCAATAGCACAAGGATATTCTCTAGGAATGCTGTCAAGGATTTATCGGTGGACATTTTGGAGGGAAATCAATTTCTCAAAAGATTTTGTATGTTGGTTTATGATGGTGTACAATGTTTAAGGATGACAAATAATATGTGAAGGGTTGTGATGTGTGATAGTGGGTGGGAAATCCTTCTAGGAGAGATGAATTTCCATTACATTAGGGATCTTGATCCATTTGAGAAATGGGAAATAAACTTCAGTTGACCAATCAACTCACCTACCAAACATTATAAGTCTTGGTATATTATCACCACAACCGACTATCTTACAAGATGGGCAGAGGTTGCACCCACTCAAGACTATTCAATTGAATCATTTTGTAGCAAGGTTTGTCTTTGAGAATATTCTTTCTAGGTTTGGGTGCTTGAGAAGTTTGACAAGTGATCTAGGATGTCACTTCATGAGATTGGTCATTGCAACTCTCACCCAATAATTTCTCATTGAGCATCATAATTGCAAATAGTATCATTTGTAGGCTAATGGAACTATTGAAGATTTTAATAAGATCTTGGAGAATTGGTTGAGAAAGATCTACTTAGAGAACCAAGATAATTGGGATGAGAGGATCCCAATGGTGATTTGGGCCTAAAGGACTACAACCAATAAGTTACATAAGTAAAATCCTTTTTAGATAGTATATGTATGACAAGCTATGGTACCTACCAAGTTTGTGGTCCCTAGTCTATTCATTCTGCTAAATGACTAAAGGTGGTGTGGTCCTCTTATATGATAGAAAACATAAAAGGACCATACCATAGAAAATGTAATACATTTTATAAAGGTGGTGTGGTCCTCTTATATGATAGCAAATATATCAAGAATCCAGGCAAGTCGTAGGTGTATTAGTTGGGACCTTATATGATTGAAAATATTAGGGAGTCCTATTGGAAACAAATTTTGACCCTAGCTTGTAAACTCATGCCAATAATATTGTTCATTAGCATCGAAATTTTCAATATCATAACAAGGATAAGGTCTCACCCAAGACACTAATGAACATTATGAAGAAATATTTAGTTAATAAGAAAAAATATCTGAAGTGGTACAATTTTACCATACACTCATCATTAATTCATTTTGCAATTCAAATAAACATAAATATCACAAAAATTTAAGAGGGGGAGCCATCACATAGTCCTTTCTATTCATTCCATAAGGTTAATCCATACATGAATCCTTATAACTCCATATGCGAATATGAAGGACTTCAAACTAGAATTTTTCTTCTTCCATACAATCTTTGAACTGAAAAATTACATGCACGAGCCAACTAAAAAACCATTAATCCTTTCATTTACATCTCTCTATATTAAACCTAGATTAGTTACATTTGGTTACAAATTAGCTAAAACCTCCTATGACACATACTTCCTAAGAAATATTAATCTTTTGCGTGCAAATCAGAACAAGTCCTGCAACAAAAAACCACGCACACAAGGAAAAATTGGGCACACAAAGGATATTTGTGGATAGATATTTCAAAATTGTAAAACATGGCAACAACAGACCCCCAACATTATGATTGTCTCATCCTTGAGATAATTATATTTATCCCTGCAAAATAGATTCCAATCAAGGAAGCCCATTGTTCACTTGATCAATTAACTCATTAAATATTTGAGTAAGGTTGTCATAGGAGTTCTCTAAGTTCTTCATGTCTTGTTGAAACTTGGTAATTGAGTCTAAAGTGGATTTTCCTTTTTCTAGTTTGATTTGCTCATAAACCTAAAGAGATAAAATAGTATTAAGCTGGACATTTGTTAATCTTTTACACTTCTTCTCTACATGCTCCTAAAATTGTGCCAATATTATATTTATTTCCTGTTGTTCAAAGCATGTTGTGGCAATTTTATTAGTCAAGGCATTCACCTTAGCCATGATCTCCTTGTGTTCTCTCATCGGTAGTGCTTGAATGGAATGTTTCTTATTTGAAATATGTACTTTGACATTGTCTAATTTCATCGTCTTTGGCATGCAACTCAGGAATATTTTACAAATGAGTTTAGAGCTAAAAACTATAGTCGACTAGGCTCAAAATCTAGTTCACCCAAGCCTTCATATTATGAAACAAGTCATGTTCTACCTAGATTTTTTCTTCTAATTCAATCGCTTCTACTGTAGGCACCGACTTAATATTTTATTCCAATTATAAATTCTGATCTTGAAGGGCTTGGAATTCCTAATGTAACTGAGCAAGCTTCTTTAGTGTAGAATTAGGTGGATCTGCCTATGCAAGTATGGTTGGGATAACTACATAAAATTCATCAACCACAATAGTCAAAGAATATTTCTTAGCCATCATTCATGCATTTCCTTGGTTAATTTTTGATATGATGTTCCAAGTCCTTGACACTAATTGTCTAGTTCATTCATAATTTCTAATATATAGTGCGATAGGTTTGCTAATGGGATGATAGAAAAATCAATTTCTATGCATGGGATTTGTTGTGAGCTTTTACCTAGTGTCTAAGTATCATGGTAGCAAGGGATAAAGGATGTGTTTGCAAATCCCTCCTTTCAACCCCTGGACCATGAAGGACCTTCTTGCTAGGACTTGGAGAAATAATATTTTGATGAGTAGTTGGTGTAGTGCCACTAGTGAACCGATTCTTTTGTAGATTCTCTAGATTGCAAAATAATGCCTAAATTAATTAGTTTCTAAAAATAATATTTCTAAATCATTTGATGTACCTCAATGTGCAAACATAAACTATCTACAATGCTTTCAAATTTCTTGGGCAATGGAGATCTACCCAAGGGCTCTGTGACATCCTTCTTTTTTTGAACTACTTGAGGAAGCTCTTGCTCATATGTATTCTATTGTTGCAACTATGGAATATTTGTTGATTATGATGATAACAATTATCTTTTGACTAATAAATTGGACTAGCTAGGGGAATTATTGTCTCTTTGTGTTTTGAAGTTGATTGGGTCTATGTGGTGGTTTCTTTTCCCTTTATGGATCCTCTTGCTTGTTTTGATGAACCAATAATGCTTGTCTTGGTTCTCTTTCTCCTAATAAGGCATGCTTCATGTGTGGCTTATCGTTCTCCCTATCTTTCTCATTCCTCATGTTCTCTTTGTCTCTTTAACTATGTAAGGAGTGTTGAATCATGAATAGTCTTCTTAGTCTACAAATTTGGTGTAGACTCTATTTCTCTACCTTTTTCTTGCTTATGATTCATTGTTCTTTCCTTTATAGGTATGATTTCAACTTATGAATCAGGTTGCACATGCACTTTTTCAAGCCATTGTGCAATTGTTGTTTGAATATCATTTTCAAAAATACAAAAGGGAAAAATTCTTGTTGGATCTTGTGGATATGCATAGGGTTTAACACAAACATTATGCATATCAATCTCAAAATAAATAAAATAATCATACTTATCCACAAGATTCCATGAAATCCAAAAGGATTCAATAGTCTCCTATATCATGCAGGTGTACTAATGATACAAATCCACATTAGTTTCCACATGAAGTTCCTTGTCCTTGTTTTACTACCATATACTGAAATTTGGTGTTGGTATTCTGTCTATAAACTCTATGTCAAAGGGTCTACCTTCTGGTGCTTTCCATAAAAGCATAACAAGGAGAAAAAGTACACAAATGTAATGGAAATTTTTATTGTATTTCTCACCTCCAATAATTCTATAAACAAATTGTTTTGGATATAGAGTGCTCAACAATGTCAAGGATGATTTTAGGAGCTAAATTTCTCTCATGGGCTAATTTTTCATGGTTTTTCCCAAAAAATGATTCGCCAAAATTCTATAGGATAAAATTATTTTACCTTAAAAATGGCCAAAATTTTATACAAACTATATAAAATCCATAGAAATTTGAATATTTTTACAAAAATATCGCCAAACATTTATAGTTTTCATATGAAGGATTAGTAAGATTCGCCAAGGTTTCTACATTTTAAAATAAATTTCCATCCTTAAAATCATCCCTGCTCAACATCTTGATGCCTTGCATGCACCTCTCACCTACATGGATGAAGCCCATAAGGAACTTGTCCTTTTGACACTTCCTAACTATCTTACAATGTAATCATTATGAAGTAAATATGTCATATGGATCCTATATTACATAAATTACCACATTGTGTGTACCCTTATGTGTTCCATATTTTTGATAAATATACTCTCTGGTGATGTTTTGGGCCATCGTTACTTCTACTATGTCCTCTCCTTGTCACAATAATCCTGAAACTTGATGCAAAATTTCTAGTTCAATTGGATATGGTTTAACTAACCATAGGTAGCCTCCATGCAACCAACTAAGAATAAACCTAACACATAATGAAATGGATGCACTCTATTTAAAATGAGGCATGTCTAGTAAGATCATGATATCATATTTATATAATATTCATGCCCAATATTGTGACTCCACTGTCTTAGTGCCATTAACCAACATCTTCACTTCAATGTAGTAATCAAATTGGAAATTTGGAAACTACGTAGCATCCTACATATTAAAATTGGAGAAACCTATGATGTTGGTATTCCTAGGAAAGGGATCAATGATATTCACTTTCTTATGCACGTCAATGATCATCGTGTTCACTTCCTTATGGGCCTTCTACTTTGGAAAATATTTGGGCTTAGACGAAGATTCCATCACTATTACACTTTGCAATTGAAATTGGAAAAACCTGTGATGTTGAAATTCCCAAGAAAGGGATTGAAAATATTCACTTTCTTATGAATGCTAATGATCATCATGTTCATTTCTTTGTGGGCCTTTTACTTTGGACAATATTTGGGATTAGATGAAGATTCCATTACTATTACACTTTTCAAACTTCTACCCTTCAATGCTTCATCTTTTTTATAAACTTTAAAATCACTTGTGTTACCCCCAACCAGGGATGATTTTAAGGATGGAAATTTATTTTAAAATGTAGAAACCTTGGCGAATCTTACTAATCCTTCATATGCCAACTATAAATGTTTGGCGATAGTTTTGTAAAAATATTCAAATTTCTAAGGATTTTATATAGTTTTTATAAATTTTTGGCGATTTTTAAGGTAAAATAATTTTATTCTATAAAATTTTGGCGAATCATTTTTAAAATAGCGAATCTCGTTTTTGGAAAAACCATAGAAAATTAGCCCATGAGCGAAATTTAGCCCCTAAAATCATCCATGCCCCCAACTCCTTCCTCTTACTTATAGAGACTCCAACAATGGACTGACCAATAAGTTTTCCCACTACCTATTATTTTAGAATGCACCATCATTAATGATTGACATAAGTATTTCAAGTTTTGGTTTTTATTTAGTTTCCTTGGACTATGTTTTCCATCATTTCCTTGGATTTCATCCAATGATCTCGTTGCCCCCCCAACATCCCCCTTGAAGTTTTTGTAAAAATTCAAGGAGACCTACTTGATCATTCGAAAATATTGCTTTCACAACATCCAACTCTATCTTACTTGATCCAAGAAGATGATTTTATGGATTATTTTGGTGTGATGGCTGACTTTTAATGTAATAACTTCACAAAATTGTATCCACTGGATCTTTGGTCTTTTGATAGTCCTTTTTTTTTCTGATTTTTTTTTTTTATTTGAGTGGTTTGCGTTGAATTGTGTGAATATTTTGTGTTTTATTCTAACGATTGAAAGTGACTTTAACGTTGGTTCTTCATTCTTATATTGATTGTTTCTCACTTTGAATTTATTGATTTTCAGCATGGAAATTCAAAACATGAGTATGAAGGATTTTGTGATTCCTTTCAATGATTAGAAAATGGTTTCATAACATGTTTTTATTTTCAGGTCTTCTCTGTTGGTCAATGAATGAAAACTCTAGTTATCATTATGATTCGACAATGGAATCCAATAATAGATTTATTATTACTTTTATACACTTGTTCTTGTTTTCCTAATATTGTTTGATGATATTTCAAAAAGGAATGATCTCATTTGAGCATGAGCTAGATAACTAGATTTCGATGAATAATCAAGACATGATTATCAAGACTTGAAACTATTTACTTATTATCATAGTTTCAAGTCATGACAAGTCTATAGTTATTCTCAAATATTTTTGTTATTATCAGGGTTTGATTTTTTTTAGCATGAACAAACATTTAAATTATTTGTTTGATTTTGTTTGTTATTATTAATAATTGTTTTAATTGTTGGTTTACAGGATCTCATACTCCAGATCATGGAAGAGAGTTGGAATTGCTCGTTTTGGGAGAACAGTTGCTAAAGGATTGAAATGAGAAAACTAAAAAATTGCTTCACTTCTCATAAGGCAAAATCCAATCTTCATTTATGGGAAAACGATAACGCATTTACGGAAACACTCGAAAACCCATTTACATAACGAAGTGATTTACCTTATTTGTGAGGATTTTCTCCTGAAACGACATATTTTGGGAGATATGGACATATCTTTGACATGCAATTTTCCATATTTTGTATTGCAGTGAGCCTCCAATTTGAATTTTCTTTGAACGACCCAGGGATATCAGAGATTGATGTTTAGCATGAAATTAATTAAATTAAACTAGTTTATGTTGTCCGAGCTTATAAAAAAAAGATTAGAGCTCCGGAAGAAGGAGGATCATGGAATAGTGAATGGACTTGGGATTGTAATGAGGAGACAATGAACCTCATTTTGCTTCAGACTTTTTTTTTGTGAGTAATTTTGGAGTTTTGTTTTAATATAATATCATTTTTTTTCATTTATGTGTTCATTTTCTTCTTGTCATAGCTTTGTAGAATGAAACCTTGGCTTTTGTCCACGTTTTATTAATACATTGTTATGATATTAATTTATGTATCTCTTTTTCCAAAGATTTATATTTAAAAATATCATTCGTTATCTCAACTTTATCAATTCCTTGTGTGATTGATAGATAAATGCATGAGTAAAATGTATTAGATTTTTCTTATGCAAATTACATGTGTTATTTATTTTTAATGAAATGTATTTTTTTAATTGAAATAATACATTATTATTCTCCATAAAGGATTGATCTCAAAGTTGTTTCCTTTCCTTATCTGTATTAAATCTACTCTATTTTGTTGAAATTTCTTTCACCATAATTTTGTTGGACTTAAAGTGCAACATTGTTTGTCTGAGAATTTATTTTACAGGTGGACAATCTAACAGATATTTGAAGGAGAGTATTCAACCATTAGATTGCAACTCTGCTCCTGATCAGGATAGTATAGTCATTGTATTTTGTCATATTTTGTTTGTATGGTTCGTTTGAATGTAAATTTTTAATTGTAACGGTTTAGTTTAAATGCTTTAATCATTTGAATAATTCATGTCATAAATTTCATTCAAAATCATTTATTTTAGTTCGATTGTTATCTTAGCTTGAATATTATTGTTTCAGTATGATTGAAGTTTGAATTATTTGTTTTATTTATTATTTATAGATATTGTTTAGAATGGATTTGCCTGGAATTAAGTTCCATTACATACTTTGAAATTCTAGTTTTCACAAGGTTTCTAGTAATTATTGTACCCATGTACAACTTGTAAATTTTGTGAATTTATGTAATTAAGTGTAAGGTTATCTAATCTAATAGATCATTGTAAATACTCGAAATATGGCACTTAGTAGTTAGGATCTTAGACGAATTTTCATTTATTTATTAAATAGATCCTTTCATTGGCCAACGGATCCGTTAAACCCTTTATGGATAGTTACCTTAAACGGATTAGGTTACACTTAAACAACCTCATAATGGAATATTTCCTTTCAATTGATGAGTAGTCAATATCGCCCATCAACAAATGGTGCTAGAAGGAGGGCCAGAATGACAAACTGGCCTTGCAGAGTCTTTATTTCAAATGTATTTAATTTCTCTTGGCTCCTGCCCAAATCACTGTGTTGGAACATGTTTTCTATTTCTCATTACCCAATATTCCCAACAAGACAATTGTTCTCTTGTCAAAACTCACCTTTAACGATGAAGGGAATACATATGAAAAGACTCATCTCAATAAGTTTTCATGTAAATGTCTCAAACATGGTATTATTGATTTAAACGTTTTATGCAGATTGTTCACATTCACTTTCAGAGGTCGAATACAATGTCGGTTTGAATCATTTTCATCCTATTCTATTTTTTGGTTTCAATTTGCCAATGAAATTTTTAGACGCATTCCAGGATTATGATTACGATAAATTATGTGAATAATTCAAGGATCTATTGATTAAGGATGATTCATCTCCGGAAAAAATTTCAACAAATATCAATCATGTTCTTTCTAAGTTTCGTCTTGATGATTTATCTTTCGTACTAAATATTATTTCTGATCCTTGTGCCCCTTTCATTCAACAAGACTCAATTGCAAATGACGACTTAGATACATATCATAAAATCAACTTGCAAGATGGATTTTGTTTGAATGAGATGAATGCATTAGAAAATTTTGAACAAATAGTATGGGTAGAACCAATTGAGAATAATTTTACTGACAAAGAAACTAGTCTTTCTTACAAACAACTTCATATTCAATCTTCTACTAATGTAGATATAGTGGAAGAGGATAAATGATTGTGAATCAAGGTGCATGTTTATATTCTTCTAACTCTTGCTCTAATCAGTTCCCAAATTCAATTACTGAAGGACACATAGATGATGAGTATGATATTAAGTGTTCTAATATTTTAATAGAACCAATTAGAGATATATTTCTTTAATTTAAAGAAAAAACCTTAAATCCTTATCCACAAATCACACCTTGTTTACAAGAAACATTAGATACATGTCATGAAATTGTTTTCGAAAATCCTGTTGAGCGTATTATGTTTGAGAGCATATCATCAAAACAAAGTGAAAGCATTAAGGCAAGTGAAGAGGAATGTCTTGGAAATATCATTTTTTATTATAATTGCTTAAGAGAATCTTTTCATTTGCTTATTGACGATTCTTTCTATTCTTTATATCCCGATATTTTCTTAGGTTTTGATGTGCATAACACTTTACCCACTTTATTCTACAATTATCCATCACAATCTGATCTTTTTGATATATCAAGTATTGGTGATGTAGCTATTAAACATAAGAATAATAAAGATGGATTTGACGCTCTTTCACTACAATCATTCACAAGAGAGATATACGTTGCGAGATGATTCTTCTCAATTGATTTATGAAAAATACAATGAATTCATTATGGATATCGAAGATTACATAATTCATATTGAGTCATTGATTAGATTAAAATCTCATCATTCTATTGAACATTTGGAACCAATTCATCTCATCAAAAGGAATGCTCAAACCAACAATTTGATTTCTATAATGAATCCTCATATGATGTGTTTATCAATTGTAGATCTAACTCATCAAAGTGATAATTTTCATTCTAAGTTTCATGATAGGATTGAACATTGTATTGAGAATTCATATCTAAAAAATCTTAGGAGTAATAGTAAAGTCGTGCTTACTTTGTTTCTTATTGAAAATCTAGGAGGTAAGCATGACGTTTTTTTTTCATATCCTCCATGCAAAGAAATTCGAACAGGTGGAGAATTGTCAGGATAATGGGGCACTTCGGTCTAGGTAGATGGTTATGTCCGGTCCCCATAATTTTGGTAAGTTTTCTAAATTTAGTTACATTCTTCCATGCTTTTGTGATCCGTATCATGACATAATTGCAGATTGGCTGGAGGGTTCATATATTAAAAAATTTCGACATAATGGTAAGAATATACTTACTTTGTTTTACAATTAAGAACATAAAGGTAAAGATAAGTATGATGTGTTTATTTTCGTTTCTGATATACTTCGATACATCTTACTAATTGGAAATTTCTTTGTCTTTGCAGGATTGGAGTTACTTCAATGGTTACATTGAAAATTCCATTTCACTTAGTTCATGTAGAGTAGAATAGTGTAGAGTAGATTTAGGAATAAGTTAGCTTTTATTTTATTTCTTTTACTTTGTCAATTTGAATAAGTGCAACAAGGAGTCACTTTCAGGACAAAGGAAAATCATCATTCAGGGAAGTCTTCTCTTCTTTTCTTTTTCATTACTTATTTCCTTGCTTATAATGTTTAAGTGTTTCCCTTCAACTCATATCTTTAATTTCTTATTATTTTTAGCTTTATTATGGAACGTTTTAATATGATCATTTTTTCAAAACTAACAAGCAAGGATAATCTGAGTAAACTAATGAAAAGGATCTCAACTTTTGATTATATTCCATTTAACATTACCTTTAAAAGGTCGTATGTTAAAATAATTTATCAATACATGCGACTTAACTTTGCAATGTTTATATGGTCATTTATCTACAATTTTAAAAATCGAAATGTTGTAAAAGAGACGAGCGATAAACAATTGAAATTGATTTTAGTCTTGACTTCTTGAATGGACTTAACTTGTTTGAAAATGACAAATCATGACTGCACACTCTAATAAAGGTTCATTTATTTTTCTTCATGTACATAATCCATAATAAAGAAGGCCTTATTAGCTTAACATTTTATGCGGCAAATGACAATTTTGATACTAATTATTCATCCAAAGAAAATAAATACATTTAAAGGGTTTCACTACAATCAATTCAATTGATCAATTTGTGTTTTATGAATTGATAAACTTATCCCCTTTACGATACACATTCCTTCTATGGCGACAAAAAATTTCACATTATATTTTCACATAAGATGTTACTCATATTGATAAGCGCTCTTTTGGTTTAATTTGTTCTTTTCTTTTCATTTTGTTTGATTAAAGTTGGATTTCTTAGCTTATTTCATATTCTTTTATTTTGAATATTTGTGGTGTGACAATCATTTGTTTTGGGGTTTTAAAAGATGAAATGTCGATTCTATTATGACTATCAAATTTTAAGATTAATGGATAAGGAGTTGTTAATCCCAAAATAAATGGTACTCTAGCTTAAGTAAGTCATCCGAGCTTTCATCACTCTGAATTTTTTTGCTTGAAGAAATCTTTTGCAAGGTAATTTTCAAGAACAGAATCACCCTTCCTGTTGAGACCTAAGTTTGCACCCCTGCCCCTCCTCTCTAATTTCCCTACGCCTTCATCAAAATTATTCCTCTTTTGGTTGTTAAGTCAGTTTCCCATTACTAAGTGACTAGTTTTTTATCATTTCCTTTCTTGATTGATTCTTTGCACCAATTATTTCTAATTTCTTGAAGGATAATTGCATGTCATTGTTTGGGTTCGAAATATTTGTTATCATGTTTACCATTGATTGAGTGTGTAGTAGGTCAACCAAGCCCTTTGTTTGCACAAGAAACATCCAAAAGAAAAACGTAACAGTTCAGAGCAGTGGATTTCAGGCTTATATTGTGAGCAACAAACATGTTAAATTTTCGGTGGTGGAGATCGAACAATCAATTAAGATCGACGGCTCTTATGCATTCGGGGTTTCAAAACCGTGCAAGGTTTAAAAACAAGCATATGAAGTTTCACTCAGGGAGATTATCACTTTGGGAGATTTCAATCAAGAACAAGTGCAAACCCCCGAAGTATCGAATCCCCGAAGTGTCGTAGCCCCCGAACTGCCACATCACTCCACGAGTTAGTTCATTCGAGAGGTATTCATACTATGCATTCAAGAAGCCTCGAATTGTCGAAGTGGACCCTCATTGCCACATCACTTCGTGAGTACGGCTATCCGGGAGGTTTTGATCCAGAACAAACACAGAGCCTTGAAGTGTCGAAGTGTCAGAGTCTTTATTTTCAGCTGAAGTTCCATATACCACCTGTCAGTTGATTCCAGATGACACATGGAACTAATTTCTGGTACTTTGGCTACGCCATCTGCTCTATTTTAGGTGACACGTGTCACTCTTCTTTTTATGACACATCATCAATTGTGATGACATACTGCCACGTCACTCCAGGAAATTGTCCACCAGGAGATATCCATACTCCGAATTCAAAAGCTCATGAACGTCAAAGAGCGGAAGACACGTGGCATTCATCTATCGATGATGCATGGCATTCATCTGTCACCAACACGTGGCACTCATTTTAGGCACCTTTGGTTACATCATCTGCTCTATTTCAAGTGACATGTGTCACTCTTCTTTTTATGGCACGCCATCAATTGTGATGACATACTTCCACGTCACTGCAGGAGATTGTTCTCCGAGAGATATCCATACTCTGCATTCAAAATCTCCCGAACGTTGAAGAATGGAAGACATGTGGCATTCATCTGTCGCCAACACGTGACACTCATTTCAGAAACCTTTGGTTACGACATCTGCTCTATTTCAGGTGACACATGTCACTCTCCTTTTTATGTTACATCATCAACTATGAAATCATGTGGCCATGTCACTACAGGAGATTGTCCTCTGAGAAATTCTCAAACTCTACAGTGAAAATATCTCGAACACCGAAGAGCCGAAGTCCCAAAATCCCAAAATATTTAATGGTAAATATATCTTAATCTCGGGTTAATTAGCAATAATCGTTGGTTAATGACTCCACGAGATTGTCACTCCAGAATATTTCAATTAAGAGAAAACAAAGTTCCCCGGAGGTCCAGAGATTTGAAGTGTCAAAATATACAAATGATTAAAGTCTTAATCTAATGACTTCGTGAGTTTAATCGTTCGGAAGATATGTATACTCTACACTCAAAATATCCCGAACCCTGAATTGCCATAGTGGCTTATCCTCATTGATTGTCTGCATTAAAGTATTATGTAAATAGATCCAAACAAGAAGAAAGGGTCGGTTACGGTCGAGAAAAAAAATATTGATGACAGTCAACAGGTGCATAAATTGAAGCTATTGGTCCAGTCCTTGGAACACCATAATCGGGAATTGGATAAATTGTACTCTAGACTACAGAAGAAATATCAAAGATTCTAGAAAAAACGTTAGAAGACTTGCTTCTTCCCCCAAGAGATAAATTGAAGAAAAACACTGCCAAAACATCCAGTTATATCCCAGTTGGCCTCCAACAACGTGCATGGAAACTGACGTTCGATACAAAAATCAGTTCTATCACTCCTAGTTAATTCTGTCAAGACTCAGTTCGATTCAGCATATGCATCAGTTTGGTTTATTGCTAGTAGCAATTTTTAGTTGTTTGAAAGTTCAAGACTATTTAGATTAAGTTAATAAGTGGTATTTTATGTGTGATAATAACCACTCCTTTTTTATGAAGTCAAGCTCAAAGTATACCTTAATACACTCTAGCAGTGCTTTAGCTAAGTTAATAAGTTGTTTTACAATTGATGGTGTAGAGTTAAGCCTCAGTCCCAGATGGACGAGAGCCTCTAAAACTTTGATAAATATGCAGTTTTTGTATGTTTGAAGGGTTCGGTTTTTGGGAAAAGAAGATCAATACATCAACTAGTTGAACCTGTTCTATGCATGGATTAAATCTCTATACCTGGTGAATATACTCTTGATGAATTTTTTTTTTCCAAATACACATGTGTTTTTATCTTATCTTGAATTCAATTTTTGATTTGTGTGAAGTACATTTCATTTCCTTCAGCTATTGTATAACTTGTCTTTACTAGTATGCAACCTGTGAAACAACAAATGTTGTGGTGAAGATTTGTTTTTATTGCAACCTATGGGAGTAATTGTGTTTTGATACATGTTTAATGTCTTGAAATGATATTTTAAGTATTAAACTTCTTGCAGCAGATTAGTCATTGAGTGGTTTGTTGTTTCCCTTTGTTTTTTACCTCTATTATTTCACTTGTCTGTCATTTGTGTGCCACCAACCAAGGAGGAATCTCATCCATATCATTTTTTAAACCCCACCATGCTCTTGTCTTGGAAAAACCAACCCTCTAACTGAAAATAAAAATAAAAAAAACAACCATTCTAAACTTGAGGTGGCCTAGTTTTTCCCTTTAGCAATCATGTGAAGAATTTAGGACCAACATCTTCTAGTGTCGTTGTCGAGGAACAGAGTAACGAAATATATTTCCATGGGAGAATGAAAATTATTAGATATTACCTTTGATGGTGAACAAAGATCAGACACCTTCAGACTGCCATCTTTCACCTGATGACTCCACTGAGTAAACTTCATGAAATAAATACTGGCTCCTAGAAAAGGACTCAAGAGATCCAAATCTGAGCACATAAAAGCCACTAATGCCTAGCCCAACCCTGAGAAGGACACAATAGTCTCTGAACCAAAAAGGCAACTAAGAAAATCCATCTTATCTCATAGATATACCTCACCCCTCAAGGGTAAAGTTGCACCCAAAGAGTCCACTTCTCTTCATTATCACAAGAAGCTTGAATTTGTTATCCCTCAGTATCACAATTCCAATGAACCTCAGACACCTTCAAATCCTGCCTCTACTTCATCATCTAGTCCAACATCCATCCTTGTAGCTCCAATAAATCTTCAGATTTCTATTGCCCAAATAATGGTTGTTAATAGGATGGATGTCATAATTGTTGCTAGATATGCACCCCTAGTTTTTTCTATATGATTACATGCACTCCCGACCACAGATTACATGAAATATTTTCCAAGATATAATGGGGAAGGGGATGTCACTGCTGAGTAACATCTGGTAGCCTTCTACAAATTCACAGACAACTTCAATATGTACTTTACAGATATGTGGATGAAGTTGTTTGTACAAATCCTAGATGGGGAAGTTAGAAAATGGTTTCGGGATATCCCTCCAACCTCTATTACATATATTGATGCGCTAGATGAAGCCTTCATAAATAAATGGGGAGATATAAGATATTATCTCTATTACATCACTAAATTTGGGGCCCTTAAGAGAAAGAATGTTGAGTGTATTTCAAACTTCACCAAGAGATTCAATAAGATGTATGGTAGGATTCCAGATGAGATCAAACCAACTGAAGCCTTTACCAAGATCACTAATGCCAATGCATTTGATTCAGAGTTCTCCCTTCTGTTGAGAGAGAGAAGATCCACCACCTTGTTGTCCATGCAAGAGGCGACCATTGAGGTTGAATCCAACATCTTGGCATCACAAAGGTTAAAGACTAGATATGATAAAGACAAGAAGAAACATAGAGAGGAATCCCCTTCCTCCTCTAACCCAGCCACATCGGATCCTAAACTTTATGAAATGAACAAAACTTTGAAGGATCTGACATCTGAAATAGCTAAGATAAAATGGGAATCTAAACAACCAAACAGAGCTTTTCAAGGGGTCGGGAACATAAATCCAAATCAATTTAGAAGGCCAAATTATGCCCCTCAGAGAATGCAGAGAGAGAGGAGGAATGTTGATGATCAAAGAGTATTACCTCCTTTCCAAAAAAATCAGATTGAGGAGGTGGATGTAGATAGTGATGTTGTGGATGATGTTGTTGTACTTTTCAATGAAACATATTTTTACACCGGTCACTTAACTTGGCAAGATTATGAGGTAGCACACTTATCAAATCAATTTGATATTGAGATAGGGGAAGAGGGAGTTATTCAAGGACAACCCCAAAATAAATATGACTTGAGGCATAGAACATGAACTCCTAAATCCACCACCTCCAATCAGAACAAAAAAATAGAACTTCCTCCCAAGCCAAATCCAAGCAAGGGTGCATTGGCTAAAGCTCACCAGCCTCCATTTAAAATTGTTGTCCCTGAAGTAAAGGAAGTTGATAGGCCACAAGAATCTTTCATCATAGAGCATGAGTTGAGAAAGATCAAGATCCTTGTACCTTTGTCAGAATTGTTAAAAAATGAGCCTTTCAAAAAATCCATTATGAAGGTTCTGCAACCACCTACTTCTGTTGCAAATTCTGATGTAATTAGTCTGCAGGATGAAAACCCAACCATTATTGTGGGTGTTAGGACCACACAACGCACCTTTTTGCCTATACTTTTTGCCACCATCATACTC
Source organism: Picea glauca (assembly GCA_000966675.3). Lineage (NCBI taxonomy): Eukaryota > Viridiplantae > Streptophyta > Pinopsida > Pinales > Pinaceae > Picea > Picea glauca. The sequence continues at coordinate 172,814 of JZKD02S1674955.1, forward strand.
TTGATCACCTACATTTAGACTCATACTATCACTTTATCTGATCATCTCAAAGGTATACAACGTCCATTCTCATTACTATATGTTTAATCTGTTTTGCATAATATTTTACATCACTCTCGTACTTAACCATTGATTAGAAATGCATAAGTGTCCAAAGCTGCAGATTTGCATTCAAGGCCTATTGCTGAAACACAGAACTGTCCAAGGCCGTCGATGCTGAAACACATAACTAATGCTGAAACACAGAGCTGCTACACAGTCCGAGGCCGCAGATGCTGAAACACGGAGCTACTACACAGTTCGAGGTCGCAAGATGCTGAAAAACGGAGCGAGTACACAGTCCAGAGTTGCAGATGTTGAAACACAGAGAAACCACCAGAACCGACGATGCTGAAACACAAGGAAGCCGCCACAGTCAACGGTCAACAGTCAGAGCGCAATTCACGTGGCTGAAACAACCCGTGAATTGCGATGCTGAAACAACATCCACAACAACGAAGAAGAAGCTGTTACACCAGCCGTAACAACAATATC
>JZKD02S1674955.1:187056-210916 GCA_000966675.3 Picea glauca
AGTGCTTTGTTCTCTGTTAGATAGAGTTAATTGTTTTCTGCATTATTGTTTCCATGAAAAGAGTGTTAATGTTGAAGTCTCTGTTTGAGAGTAAGGGTCTTGTTCTCTGATTGCAAAATATATGTTCTTTCCCATTGCAAGTGTTATTTTAATGTAATCCAGGATTCTTAGATTGATCTTTAAGGAATTGCAATAGGGAGGTTACTTTCCTGTGATTTAATTCAGAGTTTCAGCAGAAATAATTAGTATAATTTCTTTACTACAACACTAAGCTGCTTTTGGAATTGAGCATATACAGTGCGTGGCTATCTTTGAAATAAAAGACTTCCCTGGGTTGATAATTTATGTTTCACTTGGTTGTTTAAAATTAATTAAGCAATTATAGTGACCAACAGTGGGCCCACACATCAAGGATGGATTTTATGCCTCTCGACCATTATACATATATTTAAATATCCATGAAAATATCCTACATAATTGTCTCATGGACTCAGGTGCCTCACACAATGTCATGCCTAAGGTTTTTATGGAGGAACTAAGTCTGGAGATCAACAAGCCCTACCGAGTCCTTACTCACTTGACTCCAAAAAATTCAAATGTTTGGGATTAATAAAAGATCTGGTGGTTTCTTTGGCACAGTTACCCATGAAGAGTGTAGTGATGGACATCGTTGTGGCAGACATTCCCCCCAAGTTTGGTATGATTTTTTCCAAGACGTGGGCCAAGAAGCTTGGAGGATCATTACAAATGGACCTCACATATGCTCCCATCCCTGTTTTCGGAGGAGAATACATGAGGCTATACATGGAGGTGATATTGGCGTACATCGTCAGTGACCATCATAATCCAAGCAATCACCTAATTTATGGTGTTGAGGATGATATCGGTTCATCTGTTTTTCATTTAAATAATGAGGAACCATAAATCACAGTCAGCAAATGCAAAAATCATTCAATGGCATATCAACATAACAAAGTCTGGAGGATGTATTTTGATGGCTCTTAAGCAAAAGAAGGTTATGGGGCTGGTATATTCCTCATTTCCACTGCGTAGGAGATTATAACGCTCTCTTATAAGTTGGAATTCAAGACTACTAATAATATAGTTGAGTATGAAGCTCTAGTGTTTAGATTGAGGGTTGCTAAAGAAATGGCCTTTGAAAGTTTGGTATTCTTTGGCGATTCTGAGTTAATCATCAATCAAGTCAAAAAAATCTATCAAGCTAAGAAACATAGGTTCAAACAATACATGTGTGGGACCTAGTTGACAACTTCTTTTTGGCATTTAACATCTCCTTCATTCCTAGAGAGGAAAATCAAAAGGAAGATTCATTGGCCTTGGCTAACAACACCTTCAGACCTCCCATTGGCCCAAATATCAAGTATCAGGTGGAATTCAGACATAGGACAACCGTACCAGACAACATAAATCACTGGAAATTCCTTAGCAATGACTTGGAGCTACAAATATTTATGTATACCATAGAAGAATTATCCAGTATATCAATAGATCAACAGGGTGAAGATGATGAATCATAAAATTAGAAAACATCACAGTTTTTGAACAAGGTGGATGGCCACAACATTGTGGAACTTAAAACAAACCACATCCCCAGGGGTCTATTGGAACTGTAAAGGTTATTTGACAGTCACGATGTCTCCATAGAAGCTGCCATAAAAAATAAATAAGATGAAGTAATGGACTGCAACATTGGGACTACTGAAAATCCCAAAATAGTCAAATTGTCCAAGTCGCTACCTCTAGAACAAAAAGACAGGTATGTCAACCTCATGAAAAATTTTGCTAATGTTTTTGCATGGTCGTATGAGGATTTGAATACATTTGACACTAACATCATCCATCACAAGATCCCTTTGAAGGCTGGTTCTAAGCCATTCAGATAGAAGATCAGGTAATTTTATCCCATGCTAATGTCCATAATTGAAAAAGAGTGCACAGTAAGGTGTTGGAATTGCATCATACCTTCACCCAATCCGATGCACCCGACATAGTATGGACAAGAAAACATGCAGGTATTTGAAAAATACTCTTCTTCACCTTGGTACAAAGATGTTATTTACTTTTTGCAACACTTAGAATGTCCACCAGGTTTGAAGAAGATGTTGTCCAGGCCTATCAAATTAAAAGCTATAAAATTATGCATTTTAAATTAGAAACTGTATTGGAGGGATCGTGTTGGCATCCTATTAAAGTGTCTTGATGAAAATTAAGCTAAATAGGTCACAACAGGTATGCACAGGGGAGTTTGTGGGGGCCACCAGCATTGAAAGCTACAACCCTCAATATCCTAAGGGAAGGGTACTACTAGGCCACCCTTTTCTCAAACATATTCATCACAGTAAGGACATGAAATGAATGTCAAAAGTTTGCAGACAAACAAAAATTACTCTCACTGCCCCTAAAACCTATCACTACCAGTGGCCCCTTTCAACAATGGGGATTATATTTCATAGATGAGATAAATCCACCCTCCAGTGGGAAACACAAGTGGATCATCACTGCCATTGACTACTTTAACAAATGGATTGATGTTTTTCCCACTAGGAATGCTACTGACAAGGTGATTATGAATTTTTTGGAAATCAATATCTTTTCCAGGTTCGACTACCCTAGAAAGATTATAACAAAAAATTATGAGGCATTCAAGTCCAAAGCCATGATTGACTTCTGTGGTAGCCATAACATCACCTTGACACATTCCACACCCTATTATCCTCAGGGGAATGGGCTGGCTGAGTCATCAAATAAGACTCTCATCAGGATCATCAAGAAATTGTTGATTGAAAACAAGAAATCCTGGGACTCTAAACTAAAGTATGCCTTGTGGGCCTGTAGGATCAGCACCAAGAGATCCTTGGGAACCTCACCATTTCAGCTAGTCTATGGGATAGATGTTGTCTTCCCTACTCAACTCGGTCTACCAGTTCTAAAATTCCTATAAGAATAAATGGAGGAGCCAAATGAAGTCCAGAGGATAATCTTTTAGATTATAGAGGTTCAACAAAAGAGAGAAACATTGAATCAGATAACTGAGGCATACTAGAGAAAGATCAAATTAGCTTTTGAAAAGAAAACCAAGAAGGAGATCTTTAAAGAAGAAGACCTGGTCTTGAGGTGGGATGCCAGAAGGGAAGAAAAATCGAAGCATGGTAAGTTTAATAACCTCTGGTTTGGTCCTTTTAAGGTGGTTGTGGTTCTGGAAAATAATACATTTGTTTTACACAATGTAGATGATACTGAGATTTTCAGAGGCCCAATAAATGGGCACTTCCTGAAACACTATTTTGCTTGAAAGACTGAGGGAAGGCCCCTCTTGTACCATAGGTGCTTTCATTTTTCGTTTGCATTTGATTAGTTAGTTTGTGTGTGATTAAAGACTCCATATCCCAACATAAGCACTTGGGTGTAGTTACCATTTTGGATTCAATAAGATGCATGGTTGAGATACATTAGCATATGTACATGGATGACAGACAGAAACAAAGGTAAGAGAAGGAAGGTGGGAGCAAGTTATTAAGTTCCAAGGAACTGATTTGTTGTTCTCAGTACCCCACAGGGGGGGTGATTTCCCCAGTTGGAGCCAATGTTGAGACCTAATTCTTCACCCCTGCCCCTCCTCTCTAAAGTCGGGCTCTTATGCATTCTAGGTTTCAAAATTGCACGAGGTTTAACAACAAGCATATGAAGTTTCACTCTGGTATATTATCACTTCGAGAGATTTCAATCCAGAACAAGTGGGAACCATCAAAGTACCGGAGCCCATGAACTGCCATGTCACTCCACGAGTTTGTTCATTTGGGAGGTATTCATACTATGCATTCAATAATCCCCGAAGTGTCGGAGTCCTGAATTGCCAAAGTGGACCCTCACTACCATGTCACTTTGCGAGTTCGAATATCCGGGAGGTTTTGATCCAGAAAAAACACATAGCCCCGAAGTGTCGGAGTGTTGGAGTCTTTATTTTCAACTGACATGTCATATGCCACCTATCGGTTGATTCCAGATGACACGTGGTACTCATTTCTGGTACTTTGAATACATCATCTTCTCTATTTTAAGTGACATGTGTCACTCTTATTTTTATGACACGTCATCGATTGTGATGACATACTTCCATGTCACTCCAGAAGATTGTCCCCCGGGAGATATCCATACTCCACATTCAAAATCTCCTAAACGCTGAAGAGCAGAAGACACATGGCATTCATCTATCGATGACGCATGGAATTGATTTGTCGCCGACACGTGGCACTCATTTAAGACACCTTTGGTTACGTCATCTGCTCTATTTCAGGTGACATGTGTCACTCTTATTTTTATGACACATCATCGATTGTGACAACATAGTGCCACATCACTATGGGAGATTGTCCTCTGGGAGATATCCATCATCTGCATTCAAAAGCTCCCGAACACTGAAGAGCGGAAGACACGTGGCATCCATCTGTTGATGATGCATGGAATTAATTTGTCGCTGACACATGGAACTCATTTAAGGCACCTTTGGTTACGTCATCTGCTCTATTTTAGGTGACACATGTCACTCTTCTTTTTATGACACGTCACCGACTATGACATATGTTGTGTTGGTTTTTTCACTTGGGTGAGCAAAAAAACAACACTTGCATGTCTAGATGAGCCTGCTAGACAAGACATGAGTTTGTGAGTGGGTTAGATAAGCCAAACACATATGAAAACAAAGAAATAAACTAAAATAACTAAGAAATAAATGTTAGAAATCTTGAGAAACTTAGAACCATGAAAATCAAACAATGACCAACATAATGCTACCAATGGATCGATATATTAGTAGGAAAAACACCACAGATAAAGTTAGGGACTTATGAGTCCCCTCTCCCTCCTTAGGAGGTCTCTTGAGTTCCCTAATTGAGAGCTCTTTTCTTTAAAATGGAATAAATGGAAAATGGTGAAGAAAAACAATGCCTATTCCCTCAAGAGGTGAGTGGAATGGCCTATTGCAATGGTGTTTGAAGGCTTCCAGGAGAAAAGAGGATTCTCGAAGAAGAATTCTTGCAGCATAACAATACTTTGAATATCTTGGTTTCTTAGCACACCCATGGATCTTATTTATAACATTCATACATGTAAAAATGTAATTGGTTCATAGTGTGAACAAGGGTCCTTTTAGGGCACCCTCTATCCCTTGACCAACCCCCAAGATAGATTTTTCTTAGACATGAGTGTCAAATCATGTTGGGGGTCAGACTAGAAGTGGTTGAGGGGTCGACAAGATCCATAAATGCATCGTTCATAGAAGTGTGCGTCTTTTCTCATAGACATTCGTGCATTTTGCGCATTGTGCACGCGGAGGGTTGTGTTAGCCCGCGCATGTTGTGCATTGTGCACGTGTCTCCTTTGGTGAGTCTACGCACTTCAATATTTGACCCAATTGTATAGATTTTTGCCTTCTGAATGAATTTTTGTGTTGTAGGTGGACTAATTGTTGTTGGCATTGATGTGTTTCTTTGACCATTTGCGTGCAATGTAGTGGATGATTTTTCAGTGATAACAAATTCCCCCTTACGTGTGAGGTTAGGAGCATACGTATAGCCAAAATACATCAATGTTTTTTTTGCTGAGAGTGCCATTTTAAGGAAGAGTGAAGAGAGGAACGACAAGAGAGATCTGTCGGAGGAAGAGGGAAAACTGTGGGAACCAAACCTTTCTCTAGGGAGAAAAAATAAAATCGGTGTACAAACGAGGCGAGCATGCCCCATGCTCGTGTCATGAAACCAAAATGTGAGATTGTAATTGAAGATGTATGTTGATGTAGATAACTGCAGTGCCCTCGAGGGAAGTTGATAACAATAGATGACAGTTCTGAATGGTGAACGGACTCCGAAGTGAGGCAAGGACGACTGTAAGAATTGTCGATGACTCATAGGCATTGATGGATTAACAAATTCAGAGGTCTTCGGATGGTATGAAACAACTGTAATAGTCGCATAGTAAGACCCACCATAACATGAGAGTTTGCTGAAGTTGAATGTTATGGGGGTCAACAGAATCAGTGAACAATGATGATTCTCTCTGTGTCGTCTGAGACTCCTCATTGTAAAGGTAATGAGAGTCAAGATAATGTTGACCTTCTGGAAACTGTGTTGATGTCGATAGGAAGGGAGACACGACTCTATGAAGCAAAGGGCTTCGTGAAATCCACTGAGTAATAGGTGATATTAGGTACTTATGGGTAACATGGACGAAGTCTAGATGCAATGAGACTCGAGACTTCCCTTGGTTGGGGAATTTTGAAGGATGACTAGAAACAACTGTAAAACTGGATCTAGTGTCAGGGGGACGACAAGATATGGGGTTAAATTGTGTCAGAGACTAACAAAGTAGAAAAACTCATAGATTATGGGTACATGGACTTGTGATACTCGAGGTTCATGAACAATGTCAGTATGAAAAGAGAGTGGATGCCCCAACCAAGGGCGACATGGGTTTCTTTTCTAGGAAAAAGAAGGCCATCAAGGGTGACGACGAAAAATATAAGTATATGTTGGAAACAAAGACTTTTTACAATTACCAAAGAAACAAAGAATATTTTGGGTTGAGTTTACAGATATATAAACATGTGCCCTAGTGAAAGATGGTGTGGCTTGTTTAGGGCGCAAGTTTGTGAAAGATAACTGGTGGAGGGTGGGGGCCCCATGGGTGGGTTTCTGTATTAGGTAAATGGATGGAGGACAATCTGTAGATGGGAAAACTGATGGTGGGTGAGATGGAGGGATAATGAAACTGCAGAGGTGTAGTCAATAGAAACAAGATGATATGACCTGGGAGTCCATTGGGAAGGTCAACAATATGATGAGAAGAAGTATGGGGTTCATTCTCAGAAGTTCATAAGACTATCTGGACTCCCATCGCTAGGGGGTGAAAATCAACATGAGTGTCAAGTTTCCAAGGGGAATTATGAATGGGACAACTCATGTGGGGGAGAGTGCTACTGAGTGACAATACCCAAATGCAGCAGAGGTAAAGGTACCACAGAGTCGAATGTAAGGACCCTAAAGGTAAATGTCAGAGGGTGTGACTAGGATATACAATTGATTTACAAAGCGAATAATTACATGCCAGTGTTGAACATATACCTGAAGGGGATGTAATCTTGCGGAACAAGTGCCTGCACACATGAAAACCAAATACCTAACGTGAACAATATCTGATGATAAGGAACATATAACAACTATTTGATCAAATTGAACATGAGCATGCGTACCTGAACGTGACATGAGAAAAATTCTCCTCCGGGGCCAAGTGCAGATGATGGTCCATGGAATGTGAATGTGTAGATGGCGGGACACGGATCCCGTAGTTGAGAACGGATAGGAAAACAAAGGCTCTGGGATCCTGTAACAGAGTGTGGAAGTTGGGAAAAAGGGACTATATATGTCTGGTGGGCCCACAATGCCACCTAATTTGTACCTATCATTGTTGTTGATCTGACGAGATAGCTGTGAGGAGATTTGGATATTGCGAGAGCATGAGGCTACCGATCCGGGAGTTGCGAGAGACATGTTAGTGACCTTATCCTCCCGCTTTGTTTGATTTTGAGGGAGGTTAGCTAGTGACTGTACGAAGGGTTGTGCATGAGGTTAGGAGGGTGAAACACCTCTTGTGAAAGAAAAAGTGCTCGATGATGGAACGCATTCCATGGGAAATCATGGGTAGTGAGTTCCTCCAGGATATCTTCGTCACAGTGGAAAATGAGAGAATACAAGGGATCCGGCGAGGTCACAGGGTTAATTGTCAATGGGTAAGTGTTATTTTCCTCAAGGGGTGAGGATGGAGAAGGGATATCATGTACAGGGTGCGATGGCCCACTAGACATAAACCAAATGTCACATTATTGTGGAGGGTACCTCGTTCACTCAGGGACTGATGACGAAATATATCGAATATCAGTAATGTGAGACACAATAGGGAATGGATGAGAGGGATTTGACCGATATGTTTGGCATACTATGGCTAACATTTGACGAAATTGAAGTAGAGCTGGGCAATGATGAGTGTAGTGTCCATATTCTGTACAGATGGCATAAGCGAATTTGGTTCGCAACCCTTTATTTCATGTGGTTGAGGAATCTGTAGTAGCAGTGGATGTACTTGGTGGAGTGGCGAGCAATGTGGTTTCTCTAGGGAGCTAGATCAGATTGCGTAACTCGGGAAGAGTAGGGCATATATTAGTGGGGTGTCCTTCTCTTTCACATAGTGCACAAGGAGGTTGAGCTCGGGGAGGAAGTGGGGTTGTGGGTTCATTCTTATTTCATCTTCCCCCAATGGTGGTGGTGTTGTTGCTAGTTGGGGGAAGGGGTGGTGTGGCAGGAGCTTGCACTGGAATATGCATCGGTAATCCCTTTGTCTGAGGAGGGAGGGAGGGTGTAGGGACCATCGCGGGTGGATGGAGATACCATACAATGATGGAAAGAACCATGTTTGGAAGGGTGAGAGTAGTAGCTACCTGGAATGTTTGGACTCTAGGTGGGGGGTAGAAAAAGGGAATTTGGATAATGGCTTGGGTGATTGTCTCCCAAACTGGGATTTGCTCCTAGGGGGGTGGGGTGGGGGGAATATAGGATAAGTGGTGCAGTGGCGTGATAAGTGGAATCTTGAGGTAAGAGTTATTCAACTGGTGGAACTTCGATGTGGGGAGGGGCCTTAGTGGGAGGAGTATTTACTCTGATATATTCTCCATTAGAAGATACTACACAGATTTGTGTTGAAGGTTGTAGGAGAGGTGGTGCTCCATGATATGCCCCCAACAAGGATGGGTCCTTGAAAATGTCGGGGCCCATGTCGATGACCGAAAAAGCGTATGAGCTAGTGCAGACAAGGGGGAGAATGTTATCAATGTTGGTAGAATGATTAGGCTTGTAATGTGTAAGTTGGTCGATGGTGATTATTTTCCCATTGTGGGAGAACATCATCATACAAAATACAGAAGAGGCTGTCGCTTTCATAGCATACATGTAGATACGTCCGAACAAGATATTGTAATCAAGTGGGGCGTCAATAACTTCAATGTCGATGAGGATGTTTTTTCCCCGAAGTTCTACATGGACATTTTGAAAGATCCCTTCAGGGAATGATGGTCGACCGTCACAAGCTCTCAGGGTGATGGCAGATTGTACTAGCTCAGGTGAGTCGAGTTTCTGCCATACTACTTTGGACATGATGCATGTGGATTCATCTTCATCGATGATGCATCGATGAACTATGATGTTCCATATATTAACTGGTATCTAAAAAGATACCAGGGCGGGAAGGCATGGTTCTCTGCTATATAGATCAAAGGTGATGAGTTTAGTGTCAGCTAGGTCGACTGCCCCCAAGGTGGAAAGAAAGGATTTTTGCTGAGTTGGACAGGTTTGGAGGACCTCCAATACAAACATGGTTGCAAGAGACTGTACTAATTCATCGACCAGACTGTAGTTATGGGATGCCCTAGCATGAGGGTTATGTACATTCCTTCGTAAAGGCATACGTGGTATACGAGGGTTTGGTTTAATGTTAGGGCGTGGAATCATCAATGGTTGTCTGGCTATAGATGGAGCCACTTTTGAGGTGGTTGGGTTAGACTTAGGGGGGACATCGTATTGGTGACCACGTGTTTGCAGAACAATATATTCTTCTATGGTAAGGAGTATGTTGCGATCGACCAGATTTCCAGGTTGATTGGGACCTGGGTTTTGATACTGCCCCATTTGGGGTGGCGCAAGGTGTACCTCCTATTGGGTATTCATCACACCTTGGTGTGGAATGGGGTTTTGCAAAACTGTTGGAGGTGGTTGTTGCAAATATTGTTGTGGGGCCTATTGAGGGGCAGGTGACGCTGGAGGACGTTGCACGTTCATGGATTCTTTCATCCGTTTGAAGTCGACAATTTGGGGTGTATAATTTCCATACTCACTGCATAAAGCGCAAGGGAAGTTTGTTATGAGGTTATTGTTATTCCCTTGTCATGGTTGATTGTTATTATTGCCCCCTTGGGGGTTTTGGTTGCCTTGATTCTGGTTGCCCCCAGCGGGATGGTTTTGGGATGGTTTTGTTGGGGGTTATTCCCTCCCGGTCCCAGGTTGTTATTGTTTCGATTTTTCCCTTTCTTCTTGGCATTATTCGACGTATGGGCCAGATTTACCGTATTCAATTGTTCAAAATTCTAAAGTTGTTGAATGGGATAAGGTTGAACAAAGTTAATGTCGGCCTGTGGTTGTCCTAGTGGAGGAGAAACCGACTATGGAGGACCAAGGAATGGAAAATATGGATTGTTTTGTGGATACGATCCATATGGCGTGTAAGAAGTTGAAGTACTTCCACTATTGTTGAGGTTATAGGTGTAGGTAGAAGGTGAACTCCTACTTGGTTGAGAGACTGAACATATCATGGGTACCGGTGAGGGTCCACCCATTGGTGGAGGGGGAGCAACAGGATATGATTGTTGGTGAGTGGGAGGAGGGTAATAAGACATCCCTCCATATGGTTATGGATATTAAGGTGCACCGTAAGTGGGTGATGGGTGGTCGTAAGGGTTGAGATGGGTCATAGAACCAATCAACCCATCCACAACGTGGGACATCCCAGGTTTGTCTTGGCCAAATGGTATGGGTCGGGGTGCATCAGGTATCACTATGTATAAGTAACCTGATTGAGCATAGATGAGGTTGAATTGTTGGGCCTTGTTGATGGCCTCCTCTTCTGACTACGGAAAAGTGGATGCTACATCCTTGGCAATAACAAAGACAAGTGATTTGAGAAACCAATCAAGACATTGTTCTTTGGTGGTTTCTCCTTTACACAAGCTACGTCACCGATGCCATTCATGGATGTGGTCAGCTATATGGATAAAAATGGTTTGTTTGAACTCAGAGAGAAGTTCTAAGCCAGTATCATGATGGACTGGGAGTTGAAAAAGGGACAAAAAGGCCTTGGCCAATGATTCAAAGGTCACACGAGACCCTGATTTTTCATCCACATACCATTTGGATGATGGGCCCGTGAGAGTTCTTTGAAATAAACTCAAGCGGATGGAATCATCCATGATGTTGTTTGAAGAGAACCATAAGTGAAATGTCAAAACATGGTTGGCGGGATCTTCCCTCGGTTTTCCTTCAAATTTCAGAATATCTGAAGGTAGTTTGGTAGGCATATTGGGCTATGTGGGGTCATGTAATATGGGATCATTCATGAGTTTGGTCAAATCAGAAATGTTGAGGGATGCTAAGTATGGCATAGGGAGATTTGGTGGAGGATTAGTTCCAACCATTGTGTGAGTAGGTAGTGGACCTGTCCCTTGAGAGGGATTTGGTGGGGTTGTACTTCTCCCTTGAGAAGAGGTTTGAGCCCCGCCTCCTTGTGAAGGAGAACTAATGGATGGATGGCCTTGGAAATTGGACCCAAACAAAGTGGAAACAAGTAAAAATTATCCCAAAACAATAGCACTTACAGGGGTGTGATATGGTTGAGCCAACGAGTTGTGAAGACTAGGGACTCCTCCTAGAATAGGAGGGAGATTCTACAAGCGTCTAGAACGACGAGGATTCTGTGGTTCCCCTATGGTTTTCGACTAGAAAAGTGAATGTGTACAAATGGTGATAAGAGAGAAATAAATGAACAAGAGCTTTGTATCTTTTTGACCTTCACAAGATAGTATAACTCACAATGGCATGTAATCAAATGAACATCATACATAAATCCACTATAAATAAACAAGCATGTGGATCGGTGGATTTTGTCCGCGTGGGGGAACAACAATAAAAAAAAATGCTCGTGTCCTAAAATACGTATTGTCCTTCCTCTCAAATAGCATTGGGCCTTCCAATAGCACTCAATAGTAGGGTTTGAAGCCACCGAAAGAGGAACTAGTGAAGGTTGAAGTAATCAATTATAATGAGGGGTAGAGGGTGCATATCTAGAAAGAGCTGGCGATATTTCCAAATAGCCACACAAAAATATGATCAAGGTGAGATTGCAGACCACAATCGCCACTTGGGTAGATGTCCTAAGTTTTGTCCACTAGGTACCTCGGTCAAAGTGTGAAATTTATATTTTCTGCCTTAGAAATGGGTCACGGGCTGGATGCCCTCACAAGAGTTGGGTGACTCAAGGAGGGATGTGCAGAATAACCAGACCTCGACCTTCGACCCTTCATGTGTATCTCCTTGCCTTATGGTGTAGGAACGTTTGACTTGGAGGATTTGAAAGTTTCCTATTTCTCAACTTCTATTGTTTGAAAATGAGAGAACATGATAACGGGGGGTTATTTGGATGCCTACCCCCGAAATCCCACCTAGACTAAAAATTTCTTTTGGCGCCTCCTATGGAGGAAAACTTAGTGTGTTTTTAGAAAAAAATTAGATGTGGTGGGTTGAGAGATTGGGGTCATGGACCAACCTCGTTTGAATTAATGGGTGTGGATAATTTCCGAAGAAGTAGTCGGATCTTTCAAAATTCCTTTGGAGAAAACCTACTTCAACCTCCACTATTTCAAATAGAAATTATGTGTGTGAGGAGTGGCTTTGTGTGCAAGAATCTGACAAGTGTGCAAATATTTTAATAAGTTAAGTGTGAGATTTCAACATGTGGACTTCCTGTGGTCCTTACAAATCTTATTTACCTAGCTTACTATGTGTCTTTGGTACAACCTTGTGGAATATTTAAATCCCTAAACAACTAGCAATGTGGATATATGGGTCCTTACAAATCCTTTAAACTCCCTAAATGTTGTCTATACTAAGAAAGTTTTGAAACTATCCTAGATTGTAGACATGTGGGCATGTATCGACCCGTCAATTTTATCTTTAAGATTCCCTAGATTGCGATATAAACTAAGAAAGAAATTTAAGAAACTATCCTAAGATTGCAAACATGTGGGCATGTATGGGCCCTTACAAAGTTTTAAGATGGTTTCAAAAAACTAAGAGGAACCCTAGGGGGGCGTTGTCCTCTCCTAAATATTTTTTAAGGGAGATGAAATGTCCCTTTAACCACCTTTCTGATTCCTGATATCACACTAGGGTGCGGGGGAAGAGCATACTTGAGGGTCAAAGTTAACTTCTAGTCCCAATTTAAGTGATTTGTGTATGAAAGAAATAACTTCAACTTAAAATTTTACAAGCCAAATGAGCCATCCATGTGGAAACAAAGAAAAATAGGAGAATAATGATTTTTCTTAACCCCTAAGTGCCTATGTTAGCTAACCTTTCATATGGGAAAGGACTCTAAGTGGAGAGTAGTTTCCTTACAAAGTGTAGAAAAATAAAAATATGAAGGCTAGGGGCCCTCAAACCATGCATAAAAACCCTTAGAATTTTGAAAAACTGGACTTATGTGTGGGTTACAGTTCTGATAAGCGCACAGAGGGCGCACAATGCGCAGAGTTATGAGGCATGTTTCTCACACAGTGCGCAGAGTGTGCATCTATGGGAAGAAAAATTTGTGTACTTCCTATCATGCGTCGGGGGAGAAATTTCCAAGTGAAATACTCCTTCCTTAGCTCTGAATTTTGACTTTGGCAGGGTGGGCTAGGCCAATTTTGGTACCTGCAAGACAAAACAATCAAAATGAAGTTCTCTCAAGGCTAAAATACGGAGGAATTTGATACAGATCCCCAGTATGGTCGCCAATTTGTTGTGTTGGTTTTGCCACTTGGGTGAGCAAAACAACAACACTTGCATGTCTAGATGAGCCTGCTATACAAGAAAAAAGTTTGTGAGTGGGTTAGACAAGCCAAACACATATCAAAAAAAATAAAATAAACTAAAACAACTAAGAAATAAATGTTAGAAATCTTCAGAAAATTAGAACCATGAAAATCAAGCAATGACCAACATAATGCTACCAATGGATCAATAGATTAGTAGGTAAAACACCGTAGAGAAAGCCGAGGACTTATGAGTCCCCTCTTCCTCCTTGGGAGGGATCTCGAGTTCCCTAATTGGGAGATCTTCTCTTTACAATGGAAGAAATGGAAAATGAAAACAATGCCTATTCCCTCAAGAGGTGAGTGGAATGGCCTATTGCAATGGTGCTTGAAGGATTCCAAGAGAAAAGAGGATTCTCATAGAAGAATTCTTTCAGCATAACAATAATTTGAAGATCTTGGTTTCTTATCACACCCATGGCTCTTATTTATATCATTCATACATGGAAAAATGTAATTGGTTCATAGTGTGAACAAGGGGCCTTTTAGGGAACCCTCTAGCCCTTGACCAACCCCTAAGCTAAATTTTTCTCAGATATGAGTGTCAAATCGTGTTGGGGGTCAGACTAGAAGTGGTTGAGGGGCCGACAAGATCCATAAATGTGTCGTTCATAGAAGTGTGCGGATTTTCTCATAGACAGTCGCACATTTTGTGCATTGTGTGCACTGAGGGTTGTGTTAGCATGCGTATGTTGTGCATTGTGCGCACGCCTCCTTTGGTGAGTCTGCACACTTCAATTTTTGACCCAATTGTATAGTTTTTTTCCTTTTGGATGCATTTTGGTGATGTAGGTGGACTAATTGTTGTTGGCATTGATGTGTTTCTTTAACCATTTGCATGCAATGTTGTGGAATATTTTTCAGAGATAACAACATCATGCAACCACATCACTCCGGGAGATTGTCCTCCAAAATATTATCAAACTCTACAGTCAAAATATCTCGAATGTCAAAAATCCGGAGTCCTAAACTCCCAAAATAATTAATGGTAAAGATATCTTAATCTCGGGTTAATTACTAATAAGTGTTGGTTAATGACTCTGTGAGATCGTCACTCTAGAATATTTCAATTCAGAGAAAACATAGTTCCCCAGAGCTTCGGAGCTCCGAAGTGCCGAAATATCAAAATGATTAAAGTCTTAATCTCAGGTTAATTAGCATAATCAATGGTTAATCACTTTGTGAGTTCGGTCATTCGAGAGATATGTATACTATGCACTCAATAGCTCCCAAACCCTGAATTTCTGAAGTGGCTTACCCTCATTGATCGTCTGCATTAAAATATTATGTAAATAGAGCCAGACGGGAAGAAAGGGCAGGTCCAGTATTTGCAACACCATAATCAAGAATTGGAGAAACTATACTCCATACTGCAGAAGAAATATCAAAGACTCCAGAAAAAGCGTCAGAAGACTTGCTTCTTCCCCCAGGAGATAAATTGAAGAAAAATGTAGCCAAAACATCCATTTATCTCCCAGTTGGCCTCCAACAACGCGCATGGATACCAACGCTTGATACAGAACTCAGTTATGTCACTCCTAGTTAGTTATTTCAAGACTCAGTTTGATTCATCATATGCATCAGTTTGGTTTATTGCTAATAGTAGTTTTTAGTTGTTTAAAAGTTCAAGACTGTTTAGATTAAGTTAATAAGTGGTCTTTTGTGTGTGATAAGAACCACTCTTTTTTTATTAAGTCAAGTTCAGAGTATACCTTAATACACTCCAACAGTGTTTTAGCTAAGTTAATAAGTTTTTTTACAACGGATGGTGTAGAGTTAAGCCTCAGTCCAAGATGAACGAGAGCCTCTGCAACTTTGATAAATATGCAGTTTTTGTATGTTTCAAGGGTTTGGTTTTTGGGAAAATAAGATCAATGCATCAGTTGGTTGAACCTGTTTTATGCATGGATTAAATCTCTCTACCTAGTGAATGTACTCTTGATGACAATGTTTTTTTCCAAATCCACATGTGTTTTTATCTTATCTTGAATGCAGTTTTTTTTTTGTGTGAAGTACATTTCATTTCCTTCAGCTATTGTATAATTTGTCTTTACTAATATGCGACATGTGAAACAACAAATGTTGTGGTGAAGATTTGTTTTTATTGCAACATGTGGGAGTAATTGTGTTTTGATACATGTTTAATGTCTTGAAAATATATTTTAAGTATCAAACTTCTTGCAGCGGATTATTCATTGAGAGGTTTGTTGTTTCCCTTTGTTTTTTACCTCTATTATTTTATGTGTCTGTCATTTGTGTGCCACCAGCCAAGGAGGACCCTCATCCATATCATTTTTCCAACCCCACCATGCTCTTGTCTTGGTAAAACCAACCCTCTAACTGACCAGCAAAATTAAAAAAACCAGTCATTCTAAACTTGAGGTGGCCTAGATTTTCCCTTTAGCAGTTAGGTGCAGACTTTAGGACCAACACTTCCCATGGTGGAACACTTTCCAAGTTTTACCTTCATATTAAAACCTAGCCGCATTGATTACTTTTCCTTCACTATTAAAAATTAGTACAAAATGCTATATTTATATAATTTTTGCAATTGTGTTTTAATTGGTTCCCTCTTTAGGAACAAACGAGTGAGACTTGTATTATTATTATCTCAAACCTCTTAATGTCATCCCACATTCTTAGGGAGTAAATTTTGCTTCCCCATCCATTAAGTAATCTCTAATGAGATTAACATTAATCATAGTGCAACCTTTTTCATATAACAAATGAAATTTAAGGGGTTAGTTGGAGGATAGGAGGTCTCATTGTGAGTCGAACTATCATGATCATGGGTATTTACAGTATGACATTACCATCATCTGGTCACCAAGCCAGGGTAATGGATCTCGGTTACATGATTGAGGGAAAGGGGGTCTCATCACGAGAAAACCTATTCATTTATGTAGATATTTGTAAATGACATTGTCATTATCTTATTACCAAGTCAAGACAGTGGCTCCTGGCTCATTCCTTAGAAAAGTAAAGATTTTATTTTTTAACAAAAGGTTTATAATCTATGCATCTTTAACTAGTGGATGGGATAAAAACAACTAAATGGGTTAAAATGTATCCATGTCGAGGTAAACTATAAGATAACATATTCTAGTCATCACGAATTGTTCCTTAGGGTGTGTTCCAATGAAGAATATATTTTGTAGGAAGTTCGATTAATGAATACTTGTCTTTCCATTTTGGGTAATAGTTATCTAAGGTTATCTTTTAAAAATCAATTGCAATTGGTTAAATCTTTAAAAGGTTGAATTGTTAATGTGGTACACATGTTTCAAGCCAAACTCTTTTTTTATCAAAAGTATTATCTTTCGTCTTCTTGTACATGTAAATATTCTATTATCTAGCCAGATATAATTGCTTCATCCCAATGTATTGCCATTTGTTGGACCCCCAACAACCCCCCTTGATTGTTTTTTTAAAATTCAAGGAGACCCCATTGACCATTCGAAATTATCACTTTCACGATATCCGACTCTATCTTACTTGATATGAGAAGCTGATTTTATGGATTATTTTGGTGTGATGGTTGGCTTGTAATGTAATCACTTAACACAATTCCATCAACTGGATCTTTGGTCTTTTGTTTTTCGTTTGTTTTTTTTTTTTTTTTTTTTTAGAGTGGTTTGCTTTGAATTGTGTGAATATTTTGTGATTAAAATTTTTTCACTGGACATTATTACGTTGAATATGTTAACTATTTAAAGTGACTTTAACATTGGTTCTTCATTCTTATATCGATTATTTTGAATTTTGAATTTCTTGATTTTCAACATGGAAATTCAAAACATGAGTATAAAGGATTTCGTGAGGCCTTTCAATGATTAAAAAATGGTTTCATAACATGTTTTTATTTTCAGGTCTTCTCTGTTGGTTAATGAATGAAAACTATGGTTATCATTGTGATTCGATAATGGAATCCAAGAATAGATTTATTATTACTTTTATACACTTGTTCTTGTTTTCCTAATACTATTTGATGATATTTCAAAAAGGAATGATCTCATTTGAGCATGAGCTATATAACTAGATTTCGATGAATAATCAAGACATGACTTGCTTTGGTCTTATCCCTAATAGTCATAATCCTTTATCACGACTTAAAACTATGAATAGTGGTTAAATTTTCTTTATGTATTCGTACCTTTCATTTGAATTACATGACATTACAAAGGTCATTACTATAAAAGTTCTTGTTACTATCATGTCATGGTTTTCAAGTCATTATTATTATTACTTGGTCATTATGCAAATATTCTTTGCAATTAATTGTTTTAACGATTGTTTTTAATAACCACGTAATTCAAAAAACTGAATTGATTACATGTTACACTATGTTTAAGACATGTGGCTAATAAAACAATTAAGAATTTCATTGTTTACCATCAATTAAATGGAAAAGTGGCCAAGGTGAGTGACACATAAATTTTAATGGATAATACAGTAATAACAAGAGTTACCCATTTGCCGATAGAAAAAGAAAAGTGGCCCAAGAGTTGTCCGGTGATTTAACAATTCATTTTTGTGCATTTATTTATAGTTTGTTTGTAAAATAAGCATAGATATGAGTTATTTTTATTTTTTGTAATTTTTTTTTTATATTAATAATTAATTATTTGATTTAAAACAAAACATAATGGAACATTCCATAGTAATTCTCAAATATGTTTGTTATTATTAGGGTTTGATTTTTTTAGCATGAACATACGTTTAAATTATTTGTTTGATTTTGTTTGCTATTATTAATAATTGTTTTGATTGTTTGTTTACAGGATCTCATACTCCAAATCATGGAAGAGACTTGGAATTTGCTCGTTTTGGGAAAATAGTTTCTAAAGGATTGAAATGAGAAAAATAAAAAATCACTTCACTTCTTAGGAGGCAAAATCCAATCTTCAATTCTGGGAAAAATGTAATGAATTTATGGAAACGATTGAAAACTCATCTTCATAACAGAGCGATTTACCTTACTCGTGAGGATTTTCTCCAGAAACGACACAATTTGGGAGATACAGACAGATCTGACATGAAATTTTCATATTTTGTGTTGCAGTCAACGTCCAATTTGGCTTTTGTTTGAACGACCCAGGGATATCAGAGATTGATGTTTAACATGAAATTAATTAAATTAAATCAATTTATGTAGTCTAAGCTTATAAAAAGAAGATTAGAGCTCTGGAAGAAGGAGGAGCATGGAATAGTGAATGGACTTGGGATTGTAATGGGAAGACAATGAACCTCATTTTGCTTCAGACTTTTGTTCTATGAGTAATTTTGGAGTTTTTTAATATAATACCATTTGTTTTCATTTATGTGTTCATTTTCTTCCTATCATAGATTTGTAGAATGAAACCTTGACATTTGTCCATGTTTTATTAATACATTGTTATGATATTAATTGTGTATCTCTTGTTCTAAATATCAATATTTAAAAAATATCATTTGTTAGCTCAACTTTATCAATTCTGTGTGATTGATAGATAAATGCATGTGTAAAAAGTATTAGATTTTTCTTATGCAAATTACATGTGTTTAATTATTTCTTTTTAATGAAATGTGTTTCGTTAATTGAAATAATACATTATTATTCTCCATAAAGAATTGATCTCAAAGTTGTTTCATTTCCTTATCTGTATTAAATCTACTCTATTTTGTTGAAATTTCTTTCACCATAATTTTGTTGGACTTGAAGTGCAACATTGTCTATCTGATAATTTATTTTACAGGTGGACACTCTAACGGATATTTGAAGGAGAAGATTCAACCATTAGATTGCAACTCTGCTCCTGATCAAGATAGTTTAGTCATTGTATTTTGTCATATTTTGTTTGTATGGTTCGTTTGAATGTAAATTTTTAATTGTGACGGTTTAGTTTAAATGCTTTGATCACTTGAATAACTCCTGTCATAAATTACATTCAAAATCATTTAGTTTAGTTCGATTGTTATGTTAGCTCGAATATTATTGTTTCAGTATGATTGAAGTTTGAATTATTTGTTTTCTTTATTATTTATAGATATTTCTTAGATTGGATTTGCTCGAGATTAAGTTCCATTACATACTTTGAAATTCTTGTTTTTACAAGGTTTCTAGTAAATATTGTACCCATGTACAACTTGTAAATTTTGTGAATTTATGTAATTAAGTGTAAGGTTATCTAATCTAATAGATCATTGTAAATACTCAAAATATGACAATTAGTAGTTAGGATCTTAGACAACTTTTTATTTTTGTATTAGATAGATCCTTTCACCGGCCAACGGAGCTGTTAAACACGTCAAGGACAATTACCTTAAACGACTTAGGTTACACTTAAACAACCTTAGACCAGACTATTCCCTTTCAGTTGACGAGTGGTCAATAACACCCATCAACAAATATTCTATACATTCTTACATCATGCCACCATCATCACCTCATTCTCATTGTATCCATCCAATACATCAAAAAGGAAAAACTGTTGTATTAGCTTTCCAAACTCTCATCTCCTTTATTCGTCCAACCACATGAAATAAATTGTACTTGACAAACAAAAACTTTAAAAATAATAGATAGCTCTAGCTGCAACATACCATTAAATTAATTAGCAATATAACACACTATTCCACAACTATGTAATCACCCAAAAAACAACAAACAACTAACTGTATACAATTATATACACCTTATATAGTATAGATTTATATAACCTCGTGCAAATGTTCATTGTACCCCCTAAGGGCCATAGTACAATTTTAATCGAGGACCATTCACTAGGCCCTTCATTAGATAGCCATCCAATTTTGTCGACTTCATTACACTAACCTCTATAATGCATGCAATTCAAAAGGGTCCTTGTCAGCTCATCTTCGATTTTCCTATATTTTTCAAAAACTTGTTGCCGTAGAGAAAAATTGGTGATCCAGGTTCCATTGTATTAAAACAAATATTATAGTCATGCCAAGGCTTCTACCTTTTCTTTTCCATTGTTTGCTATAAACTTGAAATAACAGAGTTATCCTCCAAATCCATAAGGTATTCTAACCACTTCCTAATGGATTCATAATCTATCATGTTCATAGCCAATGCAATGCATAGAATAGGGACACCAAATTCAAGAGGTATAACTACTTCTTTCCCATACACAAAATGAAATGGAGTATGTGTAATCAACCTTTTACAAGTATTTATGTAGTCCCATAATACTGCTAGAACATGCTCCAATCATCCCTCTCCATGTTGCAAATATTTTTGAATGCATGCTCTAGAATTTTGTTAAAATCCTCCATTGTCTTGTTGGCTTGTGGGTGCTAAGGTGTGCTATTTTGAGGATGAATCATAAATTCTTGAATCAACACTTTGATAGTGGTTGATATAGATAATTTAGAGAATGAAATGAAGGAAAAATATAAGTGGAAACACACACATAGGTATTGCAGAGAGCACAATAATATAAGAAAACTCAAATTCTATTAATGAATGAAATATGGAAAAACTACAAATGCAAAGCAATACAAACTAGCTAGAATGGAGGTATACTATCTATGAAGAGACATGTATTGACTATGCTCATTAACAAAAAAGAATTATAGGAGGCCCAAAGTACCTTCTAATAGAAAGTATGATGCCCTAAGATAAAAAAAACCTAAATATCCAAAACCCTAACCCTAGGAACTAATGTGGCAAAAGGAATGTGGGCCCCAAGGAGGCTAGTTGATACATCAACTTTTTGGGGAGTGGAACTTTTGCATACAAAATATATTTAGGGAATTCCTTATTTTATTACTAATCTTATCCCATGGTCTATGCCAACTTCCAAAATGTAAGTTAAATGCCTGAAAAATGGATCGAAATTTCAAGACTTGAAAAGATGTAATAGATTGTTAAGATGTGGAACCATTCTAAGTCAATGGAACAGGTGGGTGGCCATAAATGTTCACTTGTATCAGTCACCCCACTAGGAATAAGTGGTCCCCATTTCATCAAGTTCCTCCATTATATGGGGAAACTTTTGTTGAATTTGACTCATAGTAAGCCACTTGTTATGTTGAAAAATATGTGTTTATTTGATGACTCGATAGAATTGGATGTTCTACTATAAGGTTCCCTTCATCTTGGTGTCCATGATCTAATTGATTGTTTCCTACTCAATTTAGTTATAATTGAGTTGGACA
Organism: Picea glauca; assembly: GCA_000966675.3. Classification (NCBI taxonomy): domain Eukaryota; kingdom Viridiplantae; phylum Streptophyta; class Pinopsida; order Pinales; family Pinaceae; genus Picea; species Picea glauca. The sequence goes on from JZKD02S1674955.1 coordinate 208,964, forward strand.
CCTTTTAAATATCTAAAATAGGTGGAAAATATGGTTGGAGCAACTCCATATTAAATAAAAGGTGCAAGCCAAGGGAAGAGGGAATTCTTAATTCAAAATCATTCTCACCCACAACCTTGGTGATGTTGTAAGGTTTGTATTGTAGTGTGTGGAGCTTCTGATGGGGTCCCACAAGGCACTCTTTCCACAAATTCAACATACCTTATCTCCCACCTGAAACTTATGTGGAACCCAATGTTAATTATGGCGTTGTTTGTACTTAGCATTGGCTTTATGCAAGATATCATGAACTTGTTGTTGGATGTGCTATATCTATTCCACAAATTTGGCTACGCTAAATTAGCCTCAATTTGAGCATGGATGGACTCTTATTGTGTAGATACAATGGGAAAAGCTACGTCAATTAGGGTCAATGGCTAGAACCCCAAACACACCAAAAAAGGGTTGTGGTCATTAGAGATATGGAGGAACCTATTGCAGCTATTATAAACAAATGGAGAGATCGCATCCCATGTGTGTGGATGTTTGGAGTTGTATATTACCAGGATATGCATAATTATCCTATTGACTACCTTTGTATGTCCATTAGTTTGGGGGTGGAAGGCAGTCAATTTGGTCAACTTGGTGTCCATCCTCGACCACAAGTTGGACTAGAAAGTACTTAGGAACCTACTATCCCTATCTAAAATAATGGTTCATGGGAGCCTAAAATGAACCTAAACATTCTTGAATAAGAGCTTAGCTATGGAATTTATTGTGGTATTCTTCTTATAGGCTGTCAAAATGGCCATCTCAGGGAATAAATTAAAAACCAAAAATACAGAGTCATTACCATGTTTGGTTGAAGGTAGGATGGATATGTTGTCCATGGAGATAGAATCCCAAGGTATATCTAGGGTGGGAAAATGAGTGTACAAACCTTACTTCTTGATGGCAGGTTTGGTCATGGCACATGCATTGCACACTTTTATATACCTACTAACATCCTATTGGAGATTTGTCCAATAGAAGTACTTTTGTAGCATTGCCACTATCTTCTCCATGTTGAAGTGTCCTACCACCTGACTTTAATGTGCCACCCAAATTAGCTTCTCATGCTTACTTGAAGGAACATAGAAATGGCCACAAGGGCCTCATTTGTTGGCCAATATTCTATCATGTTTATACATTAAGGGGTTTTAAAATCATGAAAAATCAAGTCAATATATTGTTTCATATTAAGGGGGGAGAGATTTCTTTAATTGAAGAATGTTTATAGGTGTTGGGGGTGTGCATAGGGTAGGGGGATTTTATAGGTATTATGGAGGTGTTATGGGTATTAGGTGATGTCTTGTTGGGAAATAAATAAATACACAATTAATAATGGTGAAACTCTCTTTCAAAACCAAAAATCGGCAGTGAGGTCATACCGTCACTCCTTGTTGAGATCATCCAAATCCTTCATATGAAAAATAATATTGAGAACCAGAGACCCTATGTTTCCTACCTCTATATGTAACCATTCCCCTACCCTCGTTTTTATATGTATTTATCTATATAGGGTTTTATCTCCAATTTTATATGGTTTACTTTGTTGTAGGTTGATTCTATGCATTCATAAAATCCCATAGCTTGATTCCATATTTAATGACATAAGTGTTTGCTAGTTTAATGGGATCTCCCGCAAACCCTAATTTTTCATGGGGTTCTTTTTGAATGGGTGATTTTAGTTCAACTATTGTAGTTAAAAAATAAAATAAAACATTTTATATTTATGTTTATCAAACAAATTTGTACCGTTTTTGAGTGAGTATATTTTTGAGTGAGTATATATTGATTATAAATTATATAAAACAAATTTAACATTCTATAAGGTGAGATTTGTTTAGATATTAGAAATCAAAAGACAAGATAAAGTTAATGATGAGATCTCCTTGTGCATCCCTTATTAGCAAAATGTATATTAGTGAACTC
>JZKD02S1674955.1:220246-238458 GCA_000966675.3 Picea glauca
TGATGCCTTTTTTTTTTTCAAAATCCAAAATTTTCAATTTGTTTAACAAATCTTCATTATGGTTTTCAATATGCTGTATAGAACAAAATAGCATCTGCAATTTTCGATAGCATGAGATTAATTTCAATTAAAATGGGCTATCGTGCAATGTCCATATATCTTTTATTTTCAGTTCTGCTTTAATTTTTCTTTTTGGAAAATTCTCGAGGAAGATTTTTCGTTCGAGATAATTTCGATGTTTTTTCCACGAGAAAATTGCTCAAATTTATATAAAGTATAAATTCCTTTACAAATCTGTCTGCCAGCTGTACCAACAAAGACAGCATCCTCACAGATAGGTTCGCCAACATAATTTCGATAATTTCGATGTTGTATCATAGATATGGAGTGTGTTTATCTACTGTAGTGTATTTTAACGTTTTTTTGGCATTTTTGTTCCTCTGGAAAATTCCATAGGTATGCAGAGTCTTGATTGTGTTCATCTACTGTATTGTATTTCTTTCATAGTATCTAAATTTTAGTTTTGAAACTTTGCTTTATTTAAGATATGTTTGTAAGGTTTTGTTTAAAGATTCTATGTTTTGATATTTTCCTTGGAATGTGGTGATATGAGTTTAGAAGAAATAGCAATTTTCTGTTGTCTAAATTGTATAAATGGATTTAGTCTGGCTGAAAAAAAAACCTTAAATTCATTCTGATTATATAAACTTAACCACTCTAATTTACAAATTCAACAATTTCTTATTAAATTTTGGAAGAAATTAAACAAATAATATCACCAAAAATTTAACCACTCTAATTTACAAATCCAACAATTTTTTACTAAAATTTGAACAAAATTAAACAAATAATATCACCAAAACTTATAACATCTAAACTGCCACTATTTACAATGCTACCGACCTCTTATTCGGAAACCGAAAGCCAAAATTCTTACTTCTCATTTTAATCAGCGTTGGGATTGTTGCAGTGTGCGATCAGTGAGGCATTATAGTTTTCCGAGGTAAGTCAAAGTGCGTTTGACATCTTATTATTTCACCACACATTTAAAACATCTCTCATCCCTAAGTGGATTTTATATTAATGAGTTTTATTTAAAAAAAATAAATTATTTTCTTATTTATCAAATTTAAAAAATTGAATTTTTCATTGGTTGAATGTTATGTTATGTGGTTTTATTGTTTTGGTGTATCTCATTTTATTTTCTCTATTGTCAAAGTTAATAAATGATTAAAAATAAATAAAAATTAGTAGCTATTTAGAAAGTTCTCACAATGCAAGGTTGTAGGGAAACTTTTATGTTGGTTGTTGTGCAAGTTTGACAATGTTGTAGTCGAAGCTCTAATAGACTAGAACTTTATGCCTTGCTACCTGCTCACAACCTCACCGCCTCCCCACCACCTTGCAATTGTTGACACTCCCACTACTGCCACTGCCCCACCTAGTCGTTGACACTCCCACTAGTACCACTGCTCCACCCCTACCAATCTCACTACCATCTCCATTTCCATCCACTTCCATTATTTAATTGTATTAAACAAATACAATGGAATTTAAATCAGCATTGACACAACAGAGTTTAAATTGACATGAGATGCATACCCAGGAGCAGGAGGTCGAACCAACCAGTTAATCCAACCATTGATTAAACCCTACAGGCTGAACACACAACTAGTGGTGGGCAACAAGAATAACAGAGGTGGCTAGTACAAAGGTAGTGGAAGAGCTAGTATGAGTGGTGAAGAAGATACAAAAGGAGGTGAAGAAGAAACAAAAGGCGATGAGATGCATAAACAAAAGCATCCATGAATGCACTACTTGTCTGAGAAACTTGTGTCTCTTCTGCTATGTTTATAGCAGCAACATCAGGGGGATTGGGCGTGGCCTGAAACTCGCGATTGGATTTAGAAGTAGCCATGATATTGTTTTTTTTGCATGTCCATATTCTTGTCATTATGACAACATAGGTATGAATGTCTCCATCTCCAAAATTTGTGCACTTTCCTCCATTAGCAAATTTTCATGTACTTAAAACCTAACTAAAGAAAAAAAAATCTATGCAATGTTGCATGTGAGGTCATAACAACAATTTTGGCTTGCTTGGTCATGAGATAATTCATAAACCTCCTTTACAGACACTAACCAAGTAACAACTTAACTCGCTAAGGATATGGATCAGTCTCTTCATCACTGAATTTCTTGGGATTTTGACTCAGGTTGCAGGATATTGAGGCGAGGGAGGTCACCAACCAACCCTTAGATAAAAAACAAACAAATATGATCCTAATTGGCCCTTCCTTAGAGTCTAAAGAGACTAAAAGGTGAATACTTTGAAGGGGGGTCTTAAATATTCCATGAGGTCCATAGCTTAGGATTTTGTCTCTTTGTCCTTGCCCCCATATTTTCCTTCAGTTTGGAAATTTGATGTGGTATTTTCTTCTTGAAAATTATCACGGGGATCTTCTTCACCATCACCAGTTGTTGTTCCTACCATTTCGTCACTAATTGGTGGGCATATCCCTAAACATGGGATCCATAGGAAATATATTTCTCCCTAAAGAAAGGCACTTTCACTTGTCTATTGGATAGATGAAGAAATAACCCTTAAAGCTAGCCATTAGGTGATCAACAATTGTTGGATACACTGTGACATAAACTATTGGCCTAATGGGTGGTGACTGCTAGCCCAATGGGAATCACCCAAAGATAACAACATGCTACATTATATTTGGTGATCAATTAATTTATAATCATGTGATCCCCAACAATAAAAGAGAAGTTACAAAAATGAGAGGAAAATATGAAAAAACATAAAATTCCTTAGCATGTTTCAAATGGTGCCTAAATTAACCTACATAAACTCTGCAAAACCAGAAAACCAGAAAAATATAAAAATATAAAAACTTGAAAAATTCTTTAACACTTCGAAGCTACCCTACTTAAGCTATATGCAAAACCGGAAAGAATAATATATCTATAATAACTTTGATCCTATTACAAGTTTAGATATTACAAGCCTCCTACACATCAACATAAATTATTTGCCAGGTACAAGAGACCTCTCATACATTTGGAGGATTTCACTGTCGCCTTCTTTGATGGGGCATCAATCAAAGGAGGCACGATTTGTGGTGCGAGGGGAGTAATTAAACAGCCAGATCGGGGAGTAATCAAATGGTTTATCAACTGCGGGAGGGGTACAAATACCAAATCGGAATTATTTGGTTCCTGGGTGACACTTACGCTTGCAAAACTTTGGGATATCAATAGACTAGTTCTCTTGGGTGATTCTAAAGTCATAATAGATTGGTTGAACCAAAAAACTGAAATTGAAAGTTGAATGCGCAGGACAAGATCGATCATCATAGATTTCCAAGATATAAAGTTCACTCACATATTTCGGGAATACAATACAGAGGCAGATTCCCTTTCCAAGCAAGGATTGTTGGAACAAAAAGGAGTACTAACTTATTTCTCAGTGATTGATGGGAGGAATGGTCCTATGTCTCAGATCAATCTGTTCTGATTGTCTTTTTGTCTTTTCTTATTAATCAGCCCTTGATTGTGGAGTGTGATATATAATCCTTGGTATGGATATGGAATACTATTGGTTTTATTTCTGGGTTGAACTAGAGAGAGGCTTGGAGTCCCCGGAAAATGAAAAAAACTCTTGGTTTGACTTTTTGTCGGATTTTAATTATGTTTTTCAATAGAGATATCCTTTGGAAAGCTTCCTATTGATGTAAATGAATTTTTATTAATACAAAAATTCGAACGAATTTTCATTTGGAAAAAAAAGTTTAGATATTACAAAAATAGACACAAAGTTTTGTAGTAAATAAATTTAGAATCATGTGCTCACAAGAAACAAAAGAGAAATTATAGAATACGAAGGAAATATATCAAACATAATAATATTAAAAAAAAAAAAAAAAAAAAACAAAACAAAACAAAAAAAAAACAAACCTTTAACCCGTTTAAGAAACAAAAATATAATACTTTTAAAAATAAGCTTAGTGATTAAAAACTATACAAATCACAAAGGAATCACTCAAGAGAAGCAAGTGAATCACATATGTCCTTGTGAAATCAAGGGGAGGGGCTTATCTAACTTCGTTGACATTAAAGTTAGTTGGAGCTTTGTAGGAAAGTAGGGTTCCTACAAGGAGCACTTATCATAGATCTGATAATAAGATATACAAGGAGCACTTATCATAGATATGATAATAAGATATAATGATATTTTCACAAATTTAAGAGAATTCATGGTATAAGAAAAATAGACATTAAATTCAATTCATGCATAGATTGGATTTTTACTTGTGAATCACATATGCCCTTATGAAATCAAGGGGATGGGCTTATTTAACTTTGTTGACATTAAAGTTAGTTGGATCTTTATAGAAAAGTAGGTTTCCTACAAGGATCACTTATCATAGATCTTATAATAAGATGTAACAATATTTTCACAGATTTAAGAGAATTCATGGTATAAGAAAAATAGACATTAAATTCATGCATAGATTGGATTTTTACTTGTCATTGGATTAATGTTAAGGGTGGTGACCACTATCTTAATGAGAATCACCCAAGGATACTAACATGCTACATTATTTTGGTGGTCAATTAATTCATAATAATGTGATCCCAGCTACAACAACGAAGAAGTTAAAGAATGAGAGGAAAATACGTAAAGTGTAAAAATTCCTTTAGATATATGAGAAATCGGAAAATAAAATATATCTATCATATTATGATACTACTACAAGAAATTTAATAAATACAAAAAGAAATGCAAATTTGTGTGGTCAATTAATTTAGAATCATGCAATCACCAACAACAAGGGAGGAGATACATAATAAGAGAAAAATAAACAAAACTTGAAAAAAATATTTAGCCTATTTTAAATGGTGCCTAAGCTAGCCTACTAAGATATATGAAAAACTAGAAAGGAAAGCATATATATCATACTCTGATCCTACTACAAGCAAGTTTAGAGATTACAAAAAAGGCAAATTTTTCTTTGGTTAATTAATTTAGAATAATGTGATCACCAACAACAAGAGAGGAGTTGTAAAATAAGAGGGGAGTATACAAAACATAAAAAAACTTTAGTCCATTTCAGAAATAAAAATATCATACTTTGGTTCTACTAAGAGAAGTTTAGTTATTAAAAAAGAGATACAAATCACATAGGAATCACTCAAGAGAAGCAAGCGAATCACATATAACCTTGGGAAATCAAGGTGAGGGGATTCTTTGACTTCCTTGACGTTAAAGTTAGTTGAAGTTTGGTAGGAAAATAGGTTCCTACAAGGAGCTCATATCATAGATCTGACAATAAGATGTAACAATATCTCCACATATTTGGGAGAATTCATGGTACAAGAAAAAGTAGGCACAAATTCATGCAGAGACTGGATTTTTATACACAACCAAGGTCTTGGGACAAAACCGAAGGTGGTTCTATACATAATGATGAAAGACACGAGTTAAAGAGGGGGAAGCCTTACAATAAAATGCATTGCAAAACCAAGGCTCTATGATAAAACCAAAGGTGATTTTGGACAGAACAAGGACAAATAAGCATAAAAAAGGGGAAGGCTTCCAATTAAATGCATGAAGATATGTGACACATAATGTGATTGTATACAAGCTATTGAAAGGCTACATTGGGTTGTGGGATGCAAACTGAGGAAAGATTAGACAACTAAGGAATGATCGCTTGATAATAGACTAGATGCTTTTAGAATCCACTAGAACATAGAGTGGATGCTTCTTGAATAGATCATGCATAGGTGGGTTTATCCCGAGGAACATTTATTGTAAAAAAAGCACAATTAAGAAGAGAGAGTAGATGGCATGAATAAAAGGACCTTGAGAATATAGTCACTAGAGTATCCAAGGGCACCATTCATCATAAAGACATCTAGGTAGGAAGCACAATGATAAGGAGATGCCACCAAATACTAAAGAAATTCACCTCAGAAGTGGTAGACCAGTGTGGGTATTAGAACTAAACGGGTGAGAATTGAAGGGTGTGACTAATAAGGATATGGAGGGTGGTGAAAGGACTACATATGGAGGGGAAATACACAAGTGGGTTTTTGAAGAAAGGTGCACACCATTGGTGAGGAGGAGGCTATAAAAGTGAGTCGAGGATGAAAAGAAAGTAGAGAGGGTTTGGAGAATATAGTTGCAAAAGAAAATAAGTGGTTTTCCCTAAAGGTAGTGGGTGGCCAGAAGTAGCAAGAGGTAATGGAAAATGAGATGGGAGTAGGTACATAAGATGGAGGGGCATAACATCATGATTGATCATTTTTAGCATAAAGGGAGAAATGACCAGATGATGGAAGTGGGTCAAGGTGAGAACCTAAGGTTCAACAGGACAGTGAGAAAGAGGATGATCAAGCCTGCCAAAACCTTTGACAACTCTGTGAGGTCTAATAAGGAATCCTTTAAGTAATGTAGTTAGTGTATTGGATACTGGGAAGATGAATTATTACCATTTTGAATATAATGCAACAACATAGAAGTACTTGAACATGAGAAAGGGGAAAACTTAATGTTTAGAATAGCATTGCTTAACCTTGAAACGAATATTGAAGTGGAGCTTGAACAGAGGAAGTGGGTTTTTAAAACCAAGTACAAAATTTAGGATAAACGTTGTAATATGATCATAGATGGTGGAAGTATGGAAAATATGGTCTCCACGGAGGTAATGGAAAAATTAAAATTAAAAAAATTTCCACATCCAAATCTGTATCGGGTTTCATGGCTACAAAAAAGGTCGTAAGCGACCGTGATTGAACAATGTTTGTTGAATTTTCAAATCAAAAATTTCAAGGAACATGTATTGTGTGACATAGTAGAAATGGATGCATGTCATGTACTTCTCAAAATACCATGGTTGTTTGATAGGAAGGTTTCCCATGATGGTAGGAGGAATACTTATGAATTAGTGAATGATAGAAAATAGTATAGATTGGAGTCAATGGTGGATATTGAGCTAAGTGACAGTGATCACAAAGGAAGTGACAACAAAAATGTTGAGCAACATCTGTGTTACGATATGATCAGTTAAGGAATTTCGGAGAGAATAGAAAAGGACCATTTTTTGTTTGGCCATAATGCCAAAAAGAGTACTAGAGACTGGAGAGAGGAGTCTCATGCCACCCGAGATTCAAAATTTGTTGAAATAATCTGAGGAGATTGTTGCAGATAGTATTCCAGTAGGTTTACCTCCCAAGAGAAGTATCTCACATCAAATAGATTTGATACTGGGGTCTAGTTTTCCAAATAAATCCCCTTACCGGATGACTCCAATAAAGAGTGAAGAAGTGAATATGCAGGTGCATGAGTTGCTTGATAGAGGACTGATATGGGAAACTTAAGTCCTTGTGCTATACCAATATTGTTTAAACTAAAAATTAATGGTGAATGGTGAATGTGCATAGATTCACGGGTTATCAAAAAGATCACCATCAAGTATAGGTTTCCCTTACCAAGGATGTACAACCTCATGGACTATTTGATTGGGCCCAAATACTTTATAAAGATAGATATGAAGAGTGGGTACCATTAGATTCGGATAAGGGAATGTGACAAATGGAAGACTTCCTTCAAGACAAAGAATGGACTATTTGAGTGGTTAGTCATGTCGTTAGGGTTAACCAATGCCCCCAGCACATTTATGAGACTTATGAATGAAGTCTTGAAACCATTTTTGGGAAACTTTATTATCGTGTACCTCAATAACATTCTGATATTTATTATAACCAAGGAAGAACACTTGAAGCATGTGAGAAAGGTTTTGGAAAGGTTGAAAGAAGAGAAGTTGCTAATAAAATTGAAGAAGTGTACTTTTATACAAGAAGAATTGATATACTTGGGTTTTGTGGTTTCCAAGGAGGGTTTAAAAATGGATCCTAAGAAGTTGAGAGCTATTTTGGATTGGTCGACACCTAAATGTACATTTGACGTCTGGAGTTTCCATGGTTTGGTAAGTTTTTATCGCAAATTTCTCATAAATTTTAGCAAAATTTGTGCACCTCTTACAGAGTGTATGAAGAAAGAAACTTTCCAATGGCCAATGAATAGTGAAGTCTTTTGACAATTTGAAGAAAAAGATAACTGAATAGCTAGTGTTGGCACTTCCATATTTTAGCAAAGTATTTCAAGTATATTGTGATGCAAGTGGTTCAACAATTGGGGCAATATTAAGCAAAGAAGGAAGACCGGTAACATTTTTTAGTGATAAATTGAATGATGCAAAGAAGAAGTTCTATGTTTATGATCAAGAGTTTTATGCTATTGTACAAGCATTGAAGAAATGACAACATTACTTACTACCAAAGGAGTTTGTCTTGTTTATCGATCATAAGGCATTGTTGTACACCAACAGTCAAGGTAAGCTAAAACAAAAGTATTCCAAATGGGTGGAGTTTTTACAAAGTTGCTTGTTTGTTTTGAAGCACGGGTCTGGAAAATCAAATAAGGTTGAAGATGTGTTAAGTCGAAGGATAATGGTATTGAATACTTTGTTAGTCAAAGTTGTTAACTATGAATGTATGAAGGAGTTGTATGCAAAGGACATAGATTTTGCAGAAGCTTGGAAAACATGCAAGGTGTCTTGGAGTATGGATATAACACCATATTTGGATTTCCACATACAATAAGGATTCTTGTATAAGAATAAAAAAATGTGCATTCCACAGTGTTCATTAAGACCGAATCTCGTTAGTGAGATGCATAGTGGAGGTTTAGCTAGACATTTTGGAGTAGATAAAACCACATGGGAGAAAGATATTTTTGGCCTAGTCTCAACAAGGATGTTAGAATATTTGTTGAATGTTGTAGGATTTGTCAATTAGTAAAAGGAAGAAGAATGTTGTAGGTTATATACTCTGTTTCCATTACTTGAAAGGTCGTGGGAAGATGTAAGCATGGATTTTATTTTAGGACTCATAGAGGTCAGGATTTAGTGTTGTATATGGTGGAAAGGTTTTCAAAGATGAAACATTTTATACCATGCAAAAAGATCAACGATGTTATTAATGTGGCTAAGTTATTTTTCCAAGAATAATGTTTTTAATGCCATTGATTAATGGCCAATCCAAAGAATAATGGTCTTAATGCCATAAAATTTCTCATGTTTTTAATGCCATAGATTAATAACCAATCCAAAGAATAAGGAAATTCCTCATAGAAATTTATCAATTGGTCTACTCATCATGTCAATGAATCTAGGATTGTGAGTTTGAGACTTACCTTGTAGACACTAGGCACACCAACCTTTAGGAAAATATAGATCTGTTGAGATCATACTCAAATGGAAACTAAGATGGCACTCAATATCCAAGGCCACATCAATGATTCTATTTCTAGGCGCCTCCTTCTAGGGATCAATGCTAGAGAATGCATTGGGTTGGTTTTGGAGACCTACATTTGAATAGAGGACATTGGGTTCATTTTAGAGACCTACATTTATTAATTGGATTGTTCTTCCCTGGAATGAATGCATAACTCTAAAAAAACAATGTATCTACCAACAAATGAGAAAAATGCCTAGTGAATAACAAATTACAAATGAAACATCAATTTGAAAAATTAGCATTGGATCAATAATTGGTGACTAACGGTTATCACTATCTTTATGGAGAGCACCAAAAATGGATTAGTTTCAAATGTTTCCTTCAGATGAGCATCAAAAGTCAACTTGCAATCAAAAAGGTTGGCTTAGGATTAGCATCAAAGCTTGAATAAGACTCTAAATTTCAAACTATCCACTACATGGAGGGAAATGGGTTGAATGGCGAGACAAGGGGACACAACGTCATATCCCCAAGGTCATTCATGTTAGAAAGTGTATACAGATTTGGTAGATATGATCACACATACCCAACAATAGTTAGTGTGTGTAGCCCCCTTTTCACTGACATACCAGAACAAATCAAATAACATTGACATCTCCTCACCACCACCCTACGTACTATAGTTTTCAAAGTTTATGTCATGATGCCACACTAATGAGAAGATAAATAAATCAATTTTTAAATAAATAAGAAAAATAACGTTATTTCATACTTATATATAAAGTATATGAAAAATAAATAAATGTGTGTACATTGAGATTAATGATATGGAACAATTACTATATGTTTCCCAATAACATAACACTTACCTAAAACAATTTCTACTCTACACTAAGACATCCCAAAGCCACTCACTTATCTTTATATCCACATGATTAATTGGAATCCTTAATTATCTCATCTTAATACCTATAAACAAACATATAATACCAATCACATAATATCCATCTTGAAAAGATTAACCTGATTGTAAATTCGAATCATCCTAAAACTACCTACCCATCTTATATAGTCCAAGAAATATCAACCTTTAATTTTCCTTTGATTCCCAGTTACATATCTTATATCTTATAGTCCAAAGAGTATCAACCTTTATTTTTCCTTGGCTCACAACAAGTTGAGCAACCTAAGTATGTTGTGCACTACACGATGCATTTGCTAAATAGATTGTGCAATCCTTGTGAGATGACAAGGCCCAATCCTTGTGCACTACACAATGCATTAACTATCTTCTTCCCCGTGTTCTCCTGAATTAAAGTATATTTGGATTCGTCATCTGAACAGAGCTGCGGATGTTGTCAATATTTCTCTGGATTACCCACCGACTACCCATGCCATCATCATGTCGTACTTGACATTAGTTTTACTGTTGAAATCCACTCTCAACATGTAAAACTGTTGAAATTTCCTGTTCATTTCCTTTCTTCCAGTATTAATCACTTCCAACAAATTATAAGTTTTTTTCATTCCTTGGTCGTCGTCGAAGGATATACTGGACCACATGAGCCATTATATATTTACATCGAAAGGCGTACACCTATTGACAATGGGCAGATTTAATAGGGGTTTAGTGCTTAATAAGTTTTCTATGGACAGGATTAAATATGGCTGGAATATTCTTAGTAGTCACACAAAATAAATGGCTATGATTTCAATCATTAACTTCCTAGCTATTATAAAGACATCCGTTTATGTGTTTACTTTTGGACATTTACCTAATCATATTTAAAAATTACTTTGATAGCTAACTGATTACCACGTAAGTGATTAACAGAAATTAAAATATTAACACCAGATAAATGAAGCGCAACCATTTATTTGTTAATCAATAATAAAATTTAATAAATTCTTTACCAACCGATACCTTTCGACGTTCTCCAGTTGTTGTATTAGCGATTGTGCTAGTTATATTCCACAATGAAAAAGCACCTCACGATCACTTCAGACATGTTTAACAAATGACGTTGTCTAATTATTCTACCTTAAGAGCGTTGTTGTAGTAATTTGTTAAAGGTCGTTGTCTAACTATTCTACGTTAAAAGTTAAAGGTGTTGTTGCAGTAATTTGTTAAAGGTGTTGTCTAGTGTTTTCAGTGATATAAATTTGGACGAAAACACAATTTTTTGTTGTTTTAATTGCATTTTTAAATGTATAAATGGATTCAGCATGTTGAAAAAACTTTGGGGCACTAGGGTTAAGTAGATTCAGCCACTAAAATATGCAAATCCAACACTTTCTCGTCGGATTTCAGGCAAAATTAAACAGAAAAAACCCTTGAAAAGGGCCAAAATATAGAACGTTTAGAGTACGGCATTTTGGCATTGTCTAACTATTCTACATTTTGGCCTTTTTGTCGGAATCCGACGACATAAATTTAGATGAAATCACAATTTTCTTTTGTTTAAATTGCATTTCTGAATGCATAAATGGATTCAGTGTGTTGAAAACCCCCCGGGGCACTCGGATTATACAGAATCAACCACTCAAATCTACACGTGCAGCACTTTCTTGTCAGATTTCGGGCAAAATTAAACAGAAAAAAACCCCAAAAAAGAGTCAAAACGTAGAACATTTAGACTAATGCATTTTGGCATTGTCTAACTATTCTACATTTTGGCCTTTTTCGCCAGAATCCGACAAAAGAAATTTGGACAAAATCACATTTTTTTATTGTTTAAATGGCATTTTTGAATGCATAAATGGATTCAATGTGTTGAAAAACCCCTGGGGCACCTGATTATACAGAATCAGCCACTCAAATCTGTAGATTCAACACTTTCTTATCGGATTTCGAGCAAAATTAAATAGAAAAAAACCCCGGACAAGGGCCAAAACATAGAACGTTTAGACTATGGTTTTCTAACTATTTTACATTTTGACCTTTTTCGCCAGAGTCTAGCGACATAATTTGGACGAAATCACAATTTTTTGTTGTTTAAATTACATTTATAAATATATAAATGAATTCAGTGTGTTGAAAAACTCCAAGAACACTTGGATTATGTCGACTCAACCATTCAAATATGTAGATCCAACACTTTCTTGTCGAATTTTAGACAAAAAAATAATTAGAAAAAAAACCAAAACATAAAATTATTTTTAAATCAAAATATCCAAGAATATATAGTATTTATTACTATGTTATGGAGGAGTGCATATTCACTGTCATTGTTCACATTGAGATTAATTAGACTGTACAGATCAGATTGTCCTTGTTTATACTGAAATTAATTAGACTGTACCAAAACAAATTGAGAGAACACGACAAATAATTTTTTAATAAATAAAAAATAATAATTTTATTTCATACTTACATAAATTATATGGAAAAAATTTAGACATTTGTAGAAGTGGAAGTATCCGATGAACTACAACCAACCAGCCCTGATAGGATGTGCATTTCATCATAGGAAAAAAATTGTTCAAAACTACAACCAATCCACCGCGATGGGATGTGCATTTCATTATATAAAAAAACATTTCATCATATAAAAAGGGAACATCCCATTTCACTATATAAAAAACATTTCATCATATGAAAGGGAAAAATTGCTCTGTCCAATTTGTCAATAGCTGGAAAGGAAGTGACCTTCTTTAATGTTATGTGACATTGGAGAATCGAAGTGTCCATTTTTAAGATCCACCAATATAGTATCCTTTGACATAAAACAATCCAACTTCCTTCATTTTTAAGATCCACCAATATTTTATCCTCGGATGAAATGTAGTACATAATGTCATTGTTATGGGTAAGATTGGCATGCATGGAACTTTGGCGAATTTATGAGTAGGAATACTATATGCAATATCCTAATCATGGTATGTGGCAAAAAAAAAATTGATGCGGGGTATATGATGGCATGTGATAATGTGACTTAATTTCAAGAGCGCATTTTCTCTAATATTTTCCCCACCCCATCCTCATTGTCAATGTTACAATTATAAATAATTTTGATAGGTTATCGCCAGGGAATAATGTTAATGTGACATCTTCATTAATATTTAATTTTGAAAATTGTACCGTGTATAAACTTCAAAGTGATTTGTGTAATGTTTGATGTTTTAAAGTTTTGAAATGGAAAAAATCAGGATAGTTACAAATTATTAGTATGTAGTTAATATAATATTTAATGGTTTATAAATTGTTGAAATAAAGAGGTAAGAGTTTAAATTGTAATAGTATTTGGTTTCATGTATGGGACTAAGATTAAATGATATCATAAAACACATGATTTATTTGGAGGTAGTCTCAATGATGATCACAAGGGACATTGACTTTTATTGTAAGACCTAAAGAGTGATTCTAATTGACTAAGAACTATTCTTCCTAGGATGTGACTTCCTTTTAATTGGCTAAGAACTCGTCTTCCTAGGATGTGACACTCTAAGATGTAAGATGTGACGGGAGTGAAAATGTGCTCCCTTATGGACCATTAGCAAATTATTATTCAGGCCATGTAATTTTCCTTAAATAACAATGATGAGTCAACCACATTTTGTTGATAGTAGTCATTAATAATTATCCTAACTATCTATCAACAACTAAGTTATAATCAATTTTGTTGACTTAAAAAAGGAAAATTAAAAATAGTAAATATAACAAACTAAATATTACCATGTATGTAGGTGGTTACATTCAATCTATCCCATCTTCTCTTCCTCGGTCCTCTCTAAAACTTTGATTTTAAACGTGTGTGAAGTTGAGTCATTCCACTCGTAGTGCTTTGATTTTAATCGTGTATCACAGTGAAGACGAGTCATTCCACCCATCACTTTGGTGGTTAAAGTGTTGTAAAGTTACATTCCATCGTTACAATGCCTTGTGCATGATGGTCCCCCACTTTGAAGTGGATCCATCCATTTTCTTTTCCATCTTCTTCCCTGGCCTCTCATCTCATCTCTTTTTTATACTACTCACCCTCTCCTTCCCAGCCTACCCTTCACAATCTGCAGTCTTCCCTGCACATCACTATATTTTCTGTGAAATTCGTTAGTTTTACAAAAAAAACTCACATGTTTGTCTGTATTTCAAAAATGAACTCCTCTTTCCTCATCCTCAATATGTTGCTTCTTCTTCTTATCTATCTTATTTATGTACCTTACTCCACTTCCATTATCTTGGTCAAATCCCAAGTTCATATTCCATCTTTTGAAGACTTCGCTCCTCCCATTTTGGCAATTCCATCATCTGATATCCTTCGGAAAATGTGGCCTTCTATCTGCTCACTGCACAAAAAATCAGACCACTCACTTATACTTTCCCAACAACTACGAGTGTGGTTGGACAGTCCTTGGAGATATCACATAATCATCTTACTCTTTTGGAACCCTCCAAATCGACCCATACCATCATTTAATTGATTCATATCCCAAGTACTATTGGTTGATGATGGGTCAATTCTTCCATCTTGCTCTAGGATACATAGAGGGAACAAGTTTTCAGTGTACAGATCATCCGATAGAGGAAATCCAATATTTCCAAAGGGTGAACCTCACATGGATCAAGTGCAAATAATCCCACGACAGTTATTGCTACTTCTACCCCAGTGCAACAGATAACATGACAATAACCCTATGACACGTGGAGGAATATGAGGAGGAGGGAGATCGGTGGATGATGACACATGTGGAGGAGAAGGACAAGGATTAGTGGATGGTGACACAAGTGGAGAAGGAGGATCAGTGGAATATGGTGATGCATGTGGAGGAGAAGAGGGAGGAGGAGGAAAATCAAACATGGATGCAAGTTTAGAGAAATGTGGAGGGGAAGAAACAATAGGAGGAGGAGGATTGGACATGGATATAGGTTCATACACATGTGGAGGGGAAGCAGGATGAGGAGGAGGATCATATGTGGATACAGGTTCAGACACATGCGGAGGGGAAGCAATAGGATCAGTAAATGGTTCGAAAGAATTATGTGGAGGAGGAGGAGGACTATGTGGTGGAGTAGAGGATGTGGATGGATCTGTTGATGAGATAGATGGAGTGGGATCATGAGAAGCACCCCTCAAAATCTCCATGAGGTTAATGGAACCAAAAATATAATGCATCAACAACGTCATCTCACGAGGAAAACTCATCCATATCCTAGAGAGATTTTATACCCGTAATATGTCTCTAACGGGTGTGGGTACCACTCTGTGACTAGTCATGACACTGCATAGTTGATCTGCCACCTCTTTATGAACTCTCTGATCTAGCCTATGTGGCATGTGGGGTCTCTATACTGGAACCTATTCCTCTGCCTCCTCCATCACCTCAGCCTCATGTTGGGGATGATCATTGAATTAGATTTATGAGTGGAACGAAATAAATAACAGATTGAATACAATAACGCAGAGATACAAAGAACAACAATAGATATCCAGTGAACAATAACTTATATTGAATAAATAAAATAGGCTGAAACTATA
Source organism: Picea glauca (assembly GCA_000966675.3). Taxonomy (NCBI): domain Eukaryota; kingdom Viridiplantae; phylum Streptophyta; class Pinopsida; order Pinales; family Pinaceae; genus Picea; species Picea glauca. The sequence goes on from JZKD02S1674955.1 coordinate 236,038, forward strand.
AAAATGCAGAACTAAAAACAACTTGCTCGAATGGTGGTAACTATCTCTGAGAAGAGATGTGGTTCCTATGCACATCCGTCTGAGCAGAATGATTACAATGAGTCTCCAGAGACATTTTTAACATTACCAATGAATGTCAAAACCCTATATATCCAAAAACCTAACCCTAGGAGATGAAACGTCAAAATTTATGTGGGCCCCGATGGGTAAGTTGGTACCTCAACTTCCCAGGGTCATTAATTTTGCATACGACCTCCATTTTAGGTGTGTGATAACCCGTTGGAAAGGTATTTTTGAGAACTACAAATTATGTCGTCAAACTCTAACTCGATGTATAGTTTGATTGTGGCAAGCCAAAAAACACTATTTAGGGCCCCAAAACAGCCCTGGAGGTACAGAAAGATGTACTAACATGAAAACTTCCAAAATAATCTAGTTGGATTAGGTGGGAGGCCACCAATATCCACCTGGAATCTGTGTAGGGCTTGAAACAACCTCGAAAGTGTAGAACCCACAATTACAAAGAATTACATAAGAATGTATTGAACTGAAAATTGTCAAGAGGAGCCAGTTGGAATATGTGGGTGGCCACCAATATCCACCTGGATCAGTCCTCCCCCCTTAGGAAGCAATGGTCTCCATTGCATTGAGTGCCCCCATCAGGTCAGTAAATTTTGTTGAATTTGGCTTCGGGTGAGCCACTTTTCTTGGTGCAGGAGTTGCCATGTCTTGACAACCCGATAAAGTTGGATCCTTTTTTGGCAAGTGCCCTTGACCTGAGTGTCCACTATATGATCAGTGGATGTTTGTTCTATGTAATGAGGGTTGATCTATGTTGGTTTCAATTGTTCTACGATCTCTGAGGTGTCCAATAATGGTGGAAATATGGTCAGAGGAGGTCCACATTGAACACTGGGTGCAAGCCAAGAAAAGGGGGAGTGTTGAGCTCAAAATCATTGTCACCCACAACCTTGGTGATAGTGTAAGGCCCATATCGAAGTGGATGGAGCTTCTTATGGGGCCATGTAAGGTTTTATTTCTGTAAATGTAACCAGACCTTGTCTCCCACCTGAAACTTGTGTGGTACCCGGTGTTGATCATGGCGTTGCTTGTACTTAACATTGGATTTCTGAAAAATCTCATGGACCTATTGGCGGATGTATTGAATCCACCTAATGAATCTAGTGGCTTTTTCGGCCTGGAACTGAACATGGGAAGAATATGTCTGTGTGGTTGTAAGAGGTAGTGCAACATCAATGGGACCCAAGGGTTGGAATCCCAGCCCACCTATAAGGGGCTATGGACAGTGGAGCTATGGAGAGCCATGTTGTAGTTGTGTTGAACATAGGGAAGACTCGCATCCCATGTGCATGGGTGCTTATATTTATACATGTGCAGGATGTGCACAATCATCTGATTGATGACCTCTTTTTGGCCATCGGTTTGAGGGTGGAAGGCAGTGGATTTAGTGAACTTGGTGTCCAATAGTGACCAAAGACTCGTCCAAAATGTGTTGAGGAACCTACTGTCCCGATCAGAGATGATGGTCTATGGTATCCCAAAATGGACCCACACTCATTCAAAGAAGAGCTTGGCAGTATATGTCGTTGCGATGCTCTTCTTGTGGGCTGTGAGAATGGCCATCTTCAAAAACCGATAAACCACCACAAAGATGAAATTATTGCCTTTCTTGGTGGATGGAAGGCCATACATGTAATCCATCGAGATGGATTCCCAAGGCCTCTCGAGATTAGGAAGAGGGGTGTATAATCCTTGCTTCTTAATGGTTGCCTTGGCAATGACATAGGTAGTGCAAGATCTGATATACTTGTTGACGTCATGTCGAAGTTTTGGCCAACAAAAATGTTTATGTTGAACAACCACAGTTTTCTCCACGCCAAAATGTCCTGCCATCCGACTGTAGTGATCATGCCAAATCATATTTTTACGCTCACTTGAAGGAACACAGAGATGGCCCAGATGGCATAACAGTCCATCCTGAATGTGAAAATTGGTGACATTCGCGCTTGTACCCAAGAGTTGATAGGTGGTGGCGAAGTTTGGATCTTACTGATAGAGTTAGGGCCACTCATATGCCTCATGCCCATAGGAATGGACCATAGTGGTGAGTGCAGCCACGAGAGGTTGATTGAGGTAGTCAGCAACAATGTTTTTTCTCCCTATCTTATAGTTGATGTTGAGATGGAACTGTTGCAAGTAGGTGGACCACTTCTGATGGCGATCGTTCTGTAACTGTCCCTGTGTCTGTATGAATTGCAGAGGCTTGTGATTAGTGTGGATGATTGTTGTTGGACACACCTACCACACTTAGAGGGGGGGTGAATGAGTGTGGGGTTCTTTTTCCCAAAACTTCCCTCTTACACAAAAACTCATCAATTAGCATTCAACATTTATTCATTA